>JAQIWH010000460.1:0-49325 GCA_034695005.1 Cryptops parisi | reverse complement strand
CTTTCTTTCTTTCGTTCTTCTTTCTCTCTCTCTCTCTCTCTCTCGCTTTTCTTTCTCTCTGATGATCTCTTGTGCAGCTTTTCAATACAGTGTTAGCCAAAGATTTTCAACTTTTCTTATATCGAATATCTCAATATGATAAGAGTTGTTTCTTATATCGTGCAATTGAGATAATATGCAAGCGATATGTTATTGTATTTTT
Source organism: Cryptops parisi (assembly GCA_034695005.1). Lineage (NCBI taxonomy): Eukaryota > Metazoa > Arthropoda > Chilopoda > Scolopendromorpha > Cryptopidae > Cryptops > Cryptops parisi. The sequence continues at coordinate 49,123 of JAQIWH010000460.1, read as the reverse complement.
TTTTTCATTGTGGTACTGATTATATATTATTTTTTGCTACCTGAGTGGTTAAGAAAGTTGCAGTTTATCTTACCTCGTATACGAATTAATACAAGTTATTTTTTTTTCATATTAATGTTAGTACAATGACTTACGTTTATTAAAAAAACGATGAAAAATATACTTTAAACACTTCTAATGGACTAAATATATTATTAAATAACGGCGATAAAAAATATTTAAATTCTTTATACAATTTTTTATTTAATACCACTTTTGCGTCACCGTGTATTTTATCATGTCTATTGAAAGAATTCGCTATGTTTTGAAGCAACTAGCTTGAAAACGTGCGTTTCTCACTGAGAGCAAAATATTCCATACATTTTTTTTTTCATGCTAATCGGCATTATGCTTGTCAGTGGTTGAATGAACATTAGTGTACATTAGATATTTTTTATCATGTGTACTGAATTTATATTCGATATACTGGTTGTTTAATATATAATATTATTATTTTAATTTTGTAAACTATTTTTTTTTAATGTAATCGCTCTTTCAAAGGATGAGCATTGGGCAGCGTTGATAAGCACGCTTTTCTGCATAGCATAGAAACTACTCGCGTAGGAGGCGACATCGCTCGTCAAAAAGCCGCAACAGACAACAGCTGCCACTACTTATCTCAATGTAGCCTCGAATTTTTTTATGTTTTTTTTTTTAATACCTCTTATCATTACTAGTGCCTCTTGTACGTATGTATTCAAAATGTACAAAAATTGGGGGGTGAAAAATAGGCCAATAACTTTCTTCCGATGAAAGGGTTTCATTTCACGTCTGACGAAAAAAAAAGTATTGAAAAAATATATAAGAAATTATCGTGATGTTATTTCTTTCACAATCCACGCGCTTTCGAAATGATTTTATTTTTTATGGATGAAGGAAAAAGAAGTTTCTTTTGAGAAACAAAGGGTAAAACGAATCGAAAAAAAAAATTTAAATAATACTTGCGTAAGAACTGCATATTTGAGGTTTTCAAATTTGAAAGGGATTAAGCGATGGTTTTTGCCATTTCGTGGAAAAATCGTGCTATAATTATTAGGTATCCTTGTGTCTCAGATTTAGAATCGTTGTTTGCAAAATAAGACGTTTTTCTACCGTTGGTTTAAATAGTTAAAACGGAGCTGAAATTGATCTACATGACATTTGGTTATGGATTATCATTATACAGTTGCATTGCTCTTGCGCGTCTTTAAAACTTAAAACTTATAAACTACAAACTCTATTATCCAAATGTAACGGGACCCAGCTTATTCCGAAAATTTCATATGCTCGGTTTGGTAATTTAAAAAGCCTACAACGTTGTACAAGTAAAAAAAGTAAACATTTAATAGAAAATATGTACGTATAGTATTGACTTATAATCATTTGTTCAATAAATTGTCCATAGCTATCGATAATGTCAATGATTTTTTTCGATAAAGTATCAATTTTTATGTCGAAATGACATATAGTTTATCTAATTCGGATAAACTGGAATTTCGGATAATCGAGATTTTAGTGTAACATCAACTTATTAGGATGTCCGATACCAATCATTAAATATTTCACTAAATTAAGTTAAACATTTAATCCTTTGTTATTATAAAGGTTATATTTTTATAGTTCGTGGTCGCCATATTATTAGAGGCAGTTAACGACCTTGATGAATTCTACACATAGTTATGGTATACGTGAGAATTTGTAAGTTTAATATTGAATTCATATGCAATCGCGTCTCATAAAACGAATTTAATTGATGCAGGCACGATTCTCGTTGTGAGAAAAACTCGTTGTATGAAGAACATTTCACATCCTGTGAAGTGCCTAATTCGTGCAACGTTCTCAATCTTTCTCTTGACAAACTTTCTATAACAAAATAATATACTATACATTTAAATTAGTTTACATGACTGGACATAAATAATCTATAATATTGTATATGATAATCATATATATAATATAAAAGTTTGCTAAGTTGCATACAGATATTTCTCTTATAATTCTTTCAATTTCAACAATGAGGCGTTTTATTATTATTATTTTAATTTTTCAGTCCAATGAACCAAAAATTACAAGAAAGATGTAATAGAAGAGAAAACTTACAACTAGTCGAAAGTAGTTCTTAATTTCTTACCTTAATACTTATTATGTTTGTTTATTTTTTTATTTTGTAATCCTAAGGATCAAAGTACAAAGAAATAATAAATAAATTAAGTTGACAGCAATTCACATGCTTAAAATTTTAATGCGTTATTAATTCATTAACTGTGTCACATTTTCTAAATAATGCTTATAATAAAATGGTACATTGTTAGAAAATAAATAAACAGTTTCATTAACTTTTTTTCGCTCAGCATTTCGTTCAGCAACACGTAAGGATACAAAATGAATTGCACTTGAGTAGGCACGCTGACTACACTGACCTTTCGCGGTAGCGTTGAGTATAACCGCCATCATCGGTGCTTCTCGTCAAACGGAAAAGTACCGTTTTCTGGAAATAAGCATAACATATGTTTTCTGACTTGAATTAACATAAAAATACACATTCAAATACTGTGGTTTTGTTTCTTCCCAGAATATTTTATCCTTTGTAGTAGTCACCAATTGGAAGTAATCGACAGATATCTGATAACCAACCCTTTATAATTTCGCTACGATACGGTTACAGTAATTTTCTTCTGTTACTTGCGAAGTTAATATTCTTAGTCGGCGACATTGAAGAGTATGTCTTGATTGCCTCAGGCAGAGATAACGTTTACGATCTGAACGTCTAGTGATGCGTGCTGGTGTGAAGCGCCAACCTATCTATCAAAACGTTTCATGGAGGAAAAATGGGATCGATTTGAAAATTAGTATTCGGCATGTTGTTGTGGGACACCATTGCATTTTCACCTCACGGACGAGGGAAGGTAGTATGGTGAATCCTTTCTCTTCACTTAACTAACAACGTTACACGGACCGTCCCACGTGTCATGGTGATCACGCGAAACTTGTTAATAGTTACGTTACTCTTTATAGTGTGGTACTTCAAATCTGTTGTTTTGTTTTTTTTTTCTTCACAAGTTTAATAATAATTTTCGAAGGTCGTCAACATTCTATTTTGCCACCTGCAATATATGACGTACCGTTTTACTTTATTTTTATTGTTTCATTGTCTAACTTCGATGACAATAAAAATAATCGAATACCAAACTATTTTATTTGATGATGATCGTGAATTTTGAATTTCTACAAATCGATGAATGGGAATTTTGTTTTGTCCAGTCGTTTTTGTCAATGGACTCAACTAGGAGTACAGGTAAAGGCGTGAAGGGTTTAGTTTTGCTTAGGTGTTATTGTGGGAGGGGTCCCGTGAGCGCCCTACTGTGAGGGTTGTCCAGCGTCCAGTAGGTGGTCTTGCGAACAACCTACCCCCTTTCGTTTTTTTTTGTGTTTTTTGTTTTGCGAGTAAAATTTAAAGAATTTAGAGAAAGAAAAATTGTTCATTATCATCAACCCCTTTTTCCCTCATAACATGTTGTATGTATCCACACTTCAATTAAGTTTTTTGTTTTCTAATGGCTTGTTTGTTGTATAATGGTATATGGCATGTGCCCTGCAGTGTTGCGAACGTTTGTTTAATGGAGTATACAGAAAGTTGGTGGTGGTGTTAGAGAAGGATCTTTTCAATTTGCTTGTTGCCACTCTCTGTGCCCTACGGTGGGAAAAGACGTCGTCTCGGGTATTTTATGCGTCGCCATGTCCTTATATGTTTCGTTCGTTTTTCCCCGAAGGTGGCATTTGATCGACGACGACCCCCAGCGGGAATCGTTGTGCTGCAACCAACTCTTTCGTTTCATAGTCTACTACTTCATTCTTTTCAATGTTTTTTTCCATTCATTTTGCCATTTTACCCATTCATTCACTCTTTATTTTAGATTTTTTTTTGTGTTGCTCTATGTTACGATTTGGTGTTTCATTGTCAAGAGCAGCGCGGAAAACGAAAATTGAGCACGTTCGAGTCAGCGACGCGATCTTACTTATGCAGGATGTTATAAAAGATGACCTAACTTTAATAATAAAAAAACATATCTAGCGTGACTCGAATTCCGATATAGTAATGGATAAATCTGTAAGAAACGCGATACGATGTGTGGTTGCGTAGAAAGAAAGTTGTTTTTCCTTGTAACTCATTCTATGTTAAAATTACTGAACATCGTAACCAGATTTGTTTTTTATATGTAAGAGTTGCAAGTACCGGTATACCTGATTATATATGTTAGTAACAACATAAATAAGTAAAGTAGGTATATATAATGTTACCGACAATGTATAGATTCCAGGCATTCCATAGAGTGCCTAGTAATTCCCTATAGAAATAACCATCCTCATAGCATCATCATTTCTGTACTTCTGATTTTTAATAAAGTCCGAGAGCCAAATGACATGGCTGTAAGGCCAGTCGGTGCCCTCGTTAAACTGCAAGTACCTACCTATAGAAATTAACCATTTATCATTTATGACAATTAAAAACACTCGAAAACAAACAACATTGGTTAACGACATCCTCCATTTACTGTGAAGTAACGCCTTGTAGACGATTGTTTAGGTTAGTAAGATTTTATTTTTAAATTTTTAATTTTAAAACGACAGCGTCAAAAAATACAAGACAATCACCAAAAAAATTAGTTTAGGTTAGTTAGCAACATTTTCTCTGAAAATATTTATACCTGAACGTAGGCCTAGCTTTAAACTAGGCTAAACTTACATTCTTGTTTAATGTAACTTTTCCAATGTTAATTCATACACTGCCTACGTTAACTTTTGTTATTTATAGAAAGCTTAGGTACTTTATAAAATTTTATACGTTGCCGGCAACGTATAGGCCTACATTTTAAAATTCAATGATGAAAATTTAAATGCTTTCTAGTATGGTGTACAACCTCATGTAAGAGTGAGGATTTTGTTTTGTTGGAAATTCAGTTTCGATGATTGTTCCTGTAAAATAGAAAACGGGGGAAGCTAGGAAAATAATCCTCCTATGAGCGTTGATGTACAGTATAACAAAACAAATTCTACGATGGATGATATTTTATCTACGATAGATATTTTGTTTTCCCTGTACAATATAACGGTTTCTAAGTAAGTAGTTTAGGGGTTTTATAGATAAATTTATCGCGAGAAAAGGCGTTTTGTATTTATTTTTGACCAAAAAAAAGAAATGTGAACAGAAATTATTCGTTCTTAGTATATAAGTTACGACGTAAAATACTCGAAAGTTAGCATTTTCGTTGTTGTTGTTGTTTGATAAATTAATCGGTAAGTCAATAAAACGCGACGATTGATGAGGGACGTGAATCCACATTTCCACCTGTTTGGAGTGGATTTTATCTTTTAGGCGCGTGGCGTATCACGAGAGATAGTTCAATTCGAGATTGTTGTGGGTGGAGGCGTTTTGCACGTGCCACTGTTGACACTCGGGCGCCATGATTTAGAGCGACAAAAACCATTATTTAATACCTGGGATTGCGAAAGGGTTATCGTCGAAACTAAGTTGTAATCAATCGTCTCTGACCAAAAGCGTGCGGGGGGCGGGGTCATGTCGAACGATTAGAACGGCAGATGTGTTTACATTAGTCTTTTCTTTGATGATGGGGGGGGGGGGGTGATTTCGAACTTTTCAATTGACAGGAAAACTTGTCATTTATTTTACGAAGAGAAGGTAATACGACGTGTTATCTGTTGGGTTTTAAGTATCAAAAAAAAGAAGTAATATTGTTCGATAATCTTATCTGACATTGCAATAAGTTTGAAAAGTGATAGTCGATTTCTAGAATTAAAGTTTTATTCATCGTAATTAAAGTGTCATGACGTAAATTTGGTGTTACTAATGTTGATTTAGAATGCTTACAAAATTTGATAGAAAACTCCACAAGCATATCTTGTGGAATTATTAATTACAGCTTTGTTTGTTAGTATATTTCTATTGCATGGTCTTGTGTACATCTTTGTTAATGTTATTTTGTGTTTTTGTCACTACTTTTATAGAGTTTTGTATTTATGACTTGTGTTACTGTTCGATTCGTTGGATCGTTTGCTGTGAAAATAAAATAAATAAAGTGCTGTTTTAATTAACATATGTACTGTACGGTACCATGTAGTAGACAGATTTTATATATAAAATATATATTTTAGAACCTTATGAAATGTGAGGATTCACAGTCATTTGTTATGTCATCTGTAACGCAAGTTTCGTAACGAAATAATGGTCACGTGACGATTTGTTCCGCACGTTCCATTTAAACAATGATTACATACGATGCTGCAATTGTTACAAGTGTTGATATTTTAATTTTAAACAATGGTATTGTAATAGTAATATCATAAAACAAGTAGGCAATTCGTGCTATAGCACAGGAAGATATTGTTTTCTTTGTTAACATTCGCTTTGTTGTTATTGTTATGGTTTTCCCTGTGTAGCCTACTAAGTTTGTTTTTACTTGTGGAAACATTTTTCATGGACAGAGGAGAAACACTTGCCATTTATATAGTTCAGTAAACGTGTTTATAAACGGTTTAAATTAAACAGCTTTACTGTAAAATTATGTGAATGCACGTTTAGTGTAAGTTTTCAAAACGAGGATAATAATGTTGTAAACTTCAAATGACTAGTTTTCTTGTTTTCTATATTTCAGTTTATTTTGTGTTGTTCTGTTGTTTTTTTTGTGTTAATATCCTGGATTAAAACTTTACCTTTTCTTCGATTTGACAGATCAAAGAAATCCCAGTTTTTTCATCATTTCACCTTTTTAACCCTTTCGTGAAACCAGTTTTGAACACATCAAGGTAAGAAACCATTTACAGAAAGAAAAAAAAATTCTTAATTTTGAATTCATAAAACTGCATTGCGTTATACGGGGTGTAAAACAATGGTGGCACGAGTAGAGTGTAAGCTCCCTCCCCAAAGTAGGGATGTTGGATGAAGTGGGTGTAAACTGATCAGCAGTGAGGGTTACGTGAACGAGCAGCTGTTCTGTTGTGGGTTCTTTTCAATAACATGACGACACTGTATTTGTTAATGCCATGACACAACAGACGTGTCTATTCTCCTCGTGACAGTACGGTTGTGCATTTGTTACTTCACTCACCTTTTTTTTTGTCGTCATTGTAACGTTACTTTTGATCTATACGACTACTTTATAAAAGTTTACTATAAACATTGTAAAAATTTACTTTTTGAGATATGTATAAATATGATGATCACGAACATAGGCCTATATAAAATTATTTATACTGGGAATTTTCTGTACAACATTTGAGAATAATATACAGGGTGTCCTTAAAATCACTATTTGGCCACATAAGGCGAATTTTAAATAAATTCTTTACTGTATGCATATTGTATACATAATAAAAAAGTAATCTGAAAAAAAAATCATAATTTATGTGCTTAAAACTTTCATTATATTACATTCCACATGTGTGCCATGGATTTGTTTACAATCTCAAACCAGTGAGCTGCATTTTAAGGGTTAATTTGAAGAAGAAAATAATTAATAAAGTACCGGTAAGCAACATTGTAAATACCTATATTTTGTATAAATATAGGCTATGCTCATACAAATGTCTTTAAAATAATTATTTGAAATTCACCTCATATCATAGGTCGAAGTGGTTTTAAGGACACCCTGTATATAAGTTTATAGGTAATGTTGGACATTTTTCACAATGGAACTATTAGTTTTCTATATTTTTGTTGATAATAAACGATTATTTTAACTAATAGTAGGTAATCCGTGCTATAGCACGTGAAGATATTACTCTCTTTGTTTACACTCACGCTTTTATGGTGAGCTTGCCAAAAAAAAATCTTGGTGTTTTTACTTGTTGTCATGGTAACATTTGTGTTACCATTTGGGTTACCATGATAACGGACACAGAGAGAGAAAGAGCATCTTGTGTGCCGTTTTAGATAGTTTAATAATAATAATAATAGTAAATATTATTATTGAAGTTTGGTTTAATAGGTATAGTGAAATAAATAAATAAATAAATAAATATGATGTGAAATATGTCATACTGTATCAATATAGTTTGTTATAACTATCGTATATAAAAAATATAAATGTTAAAATATTCATTATAATTTAATTAGAATTTTGAAACATTTTTTTGTTTTGTGTAGAAAATCATTTGCAATTTTATGAAAAACTGTTTTATTTTAATTTTTTAAAAAAAAATAACTATGGGGCGCGACCCTGTCAATATAGATTAGAGAGGTGCAGCGATCAAAGGTAACGATATGGATAACGATAAATATAATAATAAAAATCGAATTGAAGAAAGGTTGGGTTAAAAAAAAGATGTTGTATTTATGAAAGTGCTGGTTAGCAAGGAGGGGTCGTATAGTTTACGAGGTACAGTTTTTTCTCTATTGTCATTATGGTGTTGTAAGGAATGGGGAGAAATAGTTGGGCGTAGTCTTTCGATTGAATTGGTTCGGTTTCGACATCCGGTGTTGCAAGTTGCTTGTTGATGAAGGTGGTGCCTAACGTTTCCTTACACGTTGAAAATTTTGCACTCATTGTGATGGAAATAAGAAAATAAGGGATTGTTGTAGGGGTGAAGTTGGAAGCTATTATTGCTTCGCTATCCTTACTATCAATATGAAGAAAAAAAATATAAGGGGGGGGGGGGAGTAGTGTACTTTCTGAAGAGCACAACGCAATTTTTCGGGGGTCCCCCTTTTTTTTTCATATGTATAACTTCTGGTGTAGAAGTAAATCTTCATACCCCCTCTTCTATTTTCTTATTCCTTTTGCTTCTGTATACCCCTCTTATTTTACTTTTTTTTTTTAGTAAAAACCTACCCCCCTCCACCTTTTCCGTCAACGTCCCTCCTTCTTGTCACTCTGGATATGCCATTCAGCTTCTTCATTTTTATCCCTCACTCTTCGTAATCCCGCTTTATCCCCCTATCCCCTACCTCTCTCCCCGTTTTCTTTTCTTTTCCCTTTTCATCTTCCCTAGCGGTGGATTGTGAAGTCTGAAATGGTCAAATGACCATAGAACGGGGCGACGCGTTCATTCAACTCGTATCCAACTTTTATTCTCTCCTCTTTTTCTTTTTTTTTTTCGCTTTACTTTTACCCCCACCTTCCTTATTCCCCTACTGCGATAGTAACAAGAGGGAAGGAGACAACGACGACGAAGAATCGAAGCACCTTTTCTCTCTGTTCGCTCTCCCCCCTCCTTCGCGTTTTCTCCAACATAGAAAATAGCGAAGGGGGGTAAAAGAGGTGGCTCGCTAATACCAGTGGGTAAAAGAGACACAGAGAATGGGGGGTTCGCGTGGCTGCCGCGTGCATGGTCACGTGGCTGAACGCGTGCAGAAAGAAGGTTCCGTATAGTCGTACGGTTGTACGCGCAATAGAGGGGGTGGGTGGTTTCTTTTCGTCGTCATGGCAACATCGACGTTGGACAAAAGACTTTGCTTAGGACGCCAGGTGGTATCTCGGAAGAGTAGCTACTACTACTACTACTTCTTATTTTTTCGGAGTACTACTCTCGCTTTTAAAACCTCCTCCTCCTCCTCCTAGTCTTCTTGTAGGTAGTAGTGATGGTGGTGTTGGGTTATTTGGTTCTAGGGGCTGAGAGGGAGGGGATAAACTTATTTTCTAAAGGTAACGGTTGCATCGGTTGTGCGAAGTTCTTTTCGCGAGGGATCGAATTTCTACCAACCGTCGATGTGGTCGCGTGCCTTATGACCAACCAACAACAGGGAGTCCAGTTGCTTATTACCGAGTTTTAGCAATTAATAGCTGATATTGTACACTTCAAAACTATGACGTGATGTTGGTAACTATGGTGTTGGTCCATGGTAATAACTGACAAAAGTGTCTGGAACACTTTTTTGTCCTGGTATCTTTGACGTTATGGACGACTTTTATGTAATTCGGACAATTGAAGGGCTCCGGGCAATATAAAGATAAGCCACACTTTTCTTTTCTTTAAAAATGACACTTTTGCACTAAACTGTCCCTCAGTACTGATACTAGCTTGTTACTTTACCGCTTCTTGGATTTTCCAGAAAATGGCAGCATAATAGAGAATCACCTCGTTGCTCATGCTCAGTGTCATACTTTATGGAGAGGATTTCATCCGAAAAACGGCTGTCCTGAACAATTTCAAAAATGAGCTTATCCCTTATTCTTTTTTATACACTGTATATAATTGAAATCCAATGTCACGTTCCTTGTTTTTATTGCCAAGTCTCGATATTAGATTTATAATCGTGTGAGTTGTTGTTCAGCATCCGACTTGTGATGCCTACTGCTTTCTTTGTCCATCCATCAAGGAACCAAGCACCGAAATGTACCCGCATCAATATTGCGAACTTCTTAGTAGAGTATCGTGTGGTGTTGACTTTGACCCTGATGGTGTCCGAGGTCCCTTGCACCTGAGAAGTGATTTCTATCTGACTACTCCAGGTGTGTCGAAGTGAAAAAAACAAAATTTTCAACTAAAAAAAGAAGAACGAAAAGAAATCCCTGACTATAGAAGAAAACTATTTCTCTCTTTTTTTTTGTTCTTTATCATTGGCAGACGAGTTTGTTTGCTCCACCCCTTCTGTTCTTTGAACAGTATCTTCCGTGAAAAGATAAGACTTTTTTTTTAAAAAAAACCAAACGAGCCTCTGGATTACGAGTTTTTTAATGTCAAACTAAATAGCAGGGTCCACTTTGATTTGTGATGACCATCGCATCGATTGATCATTTATTATTTTATTATTGACGACATTAACCCATTCGTGACTCGCTTCCGGGACGGTTCGTGCGAAAATGGGGGAGGGGGCAAGATATCACATGATCTTTGGCCTATGGCATAACACGACGAAGCGCGCGTTCAGCACGCGTCGATTTGGACATTCTTTAACAGCAGATGTGATTCACCGACGACACTTGCACCTGAACATCGGTGAACAAACTCATCTTCATAGTTCCTTTTACACGCACGTACTTTGATATAGTTATAAAAAAAATAAGTATAGCAACTAGGGCTGGTAAACGATCAAAACATTTAATCGATTAATCGCACTTGCTTTAATCGGTTAATCGGTCGATTAATCGGGTTTTAGTCGGTTTTGCAGTAAAGTTTGTTCTTTATTCTTTACCATCCAAATACATATTAAAAAGGTTAGGTTCGTCAATCATTAGATCTACAAATCAGTACTTACAGTTTCACAGTTACTCACAGTACTTACAGTTTCACTTGTTTTTTTTATTTTTTTTCCATTTGTAGCCACGATCGCAGACAAACAAGCATATTAAGGTTCTCACACAGTAAACTATTTCTCAGTTTGTTAGCAATGTAACCCGCCGAACTAAACACACGCTCACTGGGCACCGATGTTGCCGGAATACACAGTACTCTCTTTACAATTTTGCCGAAATTAATCGGCACTAATTAAAATAATCGCGATTAATAGTTTAATCGGTTAATCGACCGATTAACCGATTAAAATTGCCAGCCCTAATATATATATATATATACACACACACACACACACACAAACATCAAATATGCATATTATACATACGATATTATATGTACTTATAGCATACTTTTCCAATTCGTCAGGTGATTGTCTAATGAGCTTCATTCCTCGTTCTCGTAAGTACAGTGCAATTTTTCGTGAGTTCTCAAAGTATTCTTGAGGGTTCATGCTCAGCTAGATATCAATACTAAAGGTTATATAAACATTTAGTACACACCGTACAACTACATTTTATTTGGTTTACTCACACTGGAATACAATTCGTCTACAGTGGTGTCGTTGAGTATTTCATCTGGGTGAGCGATAAACAAGTTGCTTTCTGCAATCTACAGAAATAACAAGAAACTATAGGGTCATTCCATGACAAATCACCCAAAAAATTGCAAAAGTTTACTTCACTCTCTCAGATTTTGCTGAAATTTTTTTTACGTATTGAGGTAGTGAGGGAAAACACAAATATAAAATTTTAATGTCATAAGGTCAACGGGTCAAAAGTTATGGAAAGTTCGAATTCAAGATGACCTTTCAACCCCCCCCCCCTCCAGAAGATTTTCTTCCAAAACTCAATAACTAATAGTTCTATGAAGTTGGTTTAGGTGTCAATGTAAAGGAAAAAAAATGGGGATTCATAAAAATCAATAAAAAATATAAAAATGTGAAGTCAATGCAAGGTAATGTTTTAACAGAAACATTCAAATCCAAATTTAGGGAGTTTACTCAAAATATTTCGGCCCAAAAAATTTGTGTAGTTATCGCGTGTAGTAGTCTTTCGATATGAAAAAAATCCCAGGAGTAAAAGATTTTGTTTTGCCCCAATTAATTTTTGCACTGCATTTGTGCTTGAATTTCACTGCAACATTGTCTTTCATGGGGCCAACTGTCCATCCAGAGCATAGCTCCAAGATTGGCTCCCCTGCTAAGCTAGCTTGGAGCTAGTTTTTAGGTTTTGAAAGAAAATCTACTGGGGGATTTCTGAATTTGTACTCTCCATAACCTTTGATCTGAGGACATTAAAATCCCCCATTACCTCAATACGTAAAACAATTTCAACAAAATTTGAGGGGGTGAGGTGAACTCGCTAGGGTGATTTGTTATAAAATGACCCTATAGAGAGTTAGAAACTTTAGCTACTGTATATACTACTGTATATCTACTGTATATACTGCTGTATATACTGTATATCTACTGTATAGTTCATTTCATTCAGAGTTGTATTAATTAGCAGGTGTAATTAGCAGTTTAATTAGTTGACCTTTGGTTATGGTCCATCTTAATTTCTGTAGGATGGATAGGTTATGAAAATGTATATTTGAATTTGATTATATACTCCATTTCATATTAGCTGACACGGAATTAGCTTGAGGCAGTCAAGGGGCAAGCTAGGTGACCACTGTGTGACCACTGATCACACAGCAACTGAAACGTGTGAGAGGTACGCTCGTCAACCATTGACTGATTCATTTAGCTTCCTCATAATTGTGCCAGCAATTCTGTGCCAGCTAATTTGGGATAAAGTATATCCTCGATTGATTATTATAAAATATTTTTATGTATATACTATTACAAATACACAAACATTCAACTGTTAAAATAAAATATACAGTACTTGTATTATCATTATTTACCAATGTGATCTTTTGAAATAGGCACTTAAAATGTTTTATATTGACTCAATTTTGGAGGAGCTGGAACCGATTAATTCAATTTACATTATTTCTTATAGGGAAATTTAACTCAAAATCCGAACAATTCGAGAACCGAACCGTGTCTTGGAACGGATTGTGTTTGAATAGCTTGAAAGAGAATGTTTCCTTTTTATTTATTTTTTATAGCTTTTTTAAGTGTAATCCTATGATTAATATAAATAGTTTATAAGGGTAAAATTTAAGAGTAATTATTACAGTAGATATTCTGATCTACAGCATGGGCTTTATTAATAGTTTTCAAAACAATTTTGAAGATCTCAATTTTTGCATGAGGATATTAGTATAAAATATTGAGGGTCCATTGTATTCAAAAGTGTTGGCTACATATCTCATCATTGTTTATCACGTTACTAAATGCGGACCAGTTTGCAATCACAGTAGGCTATAGTAGGCGAATTACGAAGCGGAAATTCAATGACAAGAAGAAAGAATTTAAGCTTCGAAGAATAACGCCTAAGTTCTCCGTCATTTACTGCAATTCAACTTTATCACTTCCTTATGAGATACGCAATAGGATTAAAATTGAACATCCTCAATCGTTGCCATAATGGACTTCGTAATGATAGGCCTATACTGTATATCAAGATAAACACGTCTCAAATGACGTTCAGATATTCTTAGTGCTTATAAAAATTTTAATGAATATAAATAATGAAAAAACTCTCACAATTTAAATACACCAAAAAAAAATAATAAGAAAATAAAATTAAAACGAAAAAACAAACAAACAAACCTAAGCATTTGGAGACGTGAATAGAAATTAATCCTATCTAACACCATCACCACCATGAAATTCCTTTGACCGAAACCCTGGACCGCGAGTTTATTGTGCAACATGTCACCTGACCCCTTTCTCTTTTATATCGCCCTTAATTGCCTCCTTCAATGTTCTTACTCTGGCCTTCATCACATGGGGGACTTTATCAGCAAGTCACATCACACACACACAAAAAATCCTCACCTCACTCACTACCCTATAGCTCGGGTTCACTTTCTCCTCGGTTCAGGCTGTTATCGAATCCCCCAGGGTTTTCCGTGTGGAGAACCCAAGAACTTCACCCACACTCCCCAAAGCACCCACCAAAAACCAACCAAACCCAACTTCTTGGAACTCTTAACACACTCCCGAACGCTCTCTCGGAATCGCTTAAAAAGGTCTTGCTGGGGGTACAAAAACAAATTCACAACCCTTCCACATAGGCGAAGCCTGTAATAAAAATAACAAATGTGGTTTTCTTTTTTTTTTGCTTCTTCATTTTATTTTATTTTTTTTCGTCTTTTTAGTGGCTGAGCCAAAATTTCGCTTTCGTCTAACTCGGGAAAAGTGCTTTTTAGTTGAAACTTTTTTCTTGTTCCATCCAGTAATGACTTGGTGCAGTTTAGTTTTACGGTCGGTGTTACAAATTAAAGAGCGATTTAACAGCCACGTGGTGTGGTAACGTTAGCGTGTTCTTTTCATTTCTTGAAGAAAAAATTCCTACATTAAAAATGATCCTTATCGCATTTCACTTTCTTTATCTAAATTCTAGCTCTACACACAACAAGTCTAAAACATCAGTCGATTGAAAACACTGTCGCAGACTAAACGCAATATAAACATGATATTTTTTTTACTGAAACTATGAAGTTCAAATCTATTTCATTCTCACTTGTATAAGTTTAAAACTATTAAACAAACAAATACATTGAAATTTCTTTTTAAGATTAAGATTTTATATAGTTTGCTTTGTGCAAATTTAAACTTATGCGATTTTTGAGTTATTCGATAATCGATTTATGCGAATTTTATTTATTTTTATTTTTATTTGCACGATCCAATTGGATCAAATTCAAATACAATGAAATTATTGTAAGAGATACATATTATAAAAGATACAGGGTGCTTCTTTTCAAGTGTATCAGGGGAATATCTCGCTTATTATTGCAGATATGTCGATTATTTATTTATTTATTTATTTTATTTCTTACGTCCCAAAGAGACATTAATATAGTTACAAAATTACAACAAAACATATTTACACTAAACAATAATAGTCATATGGAAATACTGTATTATCATAACATCCGGGTATTATTATACAATGGTGCTATTTTCGTTGAACTTAAGAAATTAAAATTTTCACGAAAATCTCATTGTTATATTTAAACAATGAGTAGGTATCAAGTTATATTTACAAAGTTGTAACCACGAGCCCATTCAGTCAGAATCCACTTTTGTTTTATTTATTTCCAACAATGCAACCAAAATAAAAATTGATACAAAGATAAACAGTTTTTCCTACAACAGTTTCTCTGCAAGAAACACTATGCTATTAGTGAAATGCTATTCCCATGCAATTTAGTGAAGTTATTTCGGTTGTTGCATGGTTGATTTAAATACGAATTTAAAGATTATGAACTAATATAAATAATCATGAACTAAAATAACTGCACTGAATAGCACGGGTGACTTGCAAAAAAATTGTTGTAGGGACAGGGTGCATTTTACTGTCTATTGTTGCATCAATTTTATTCTGGTTGCGTTGTTCAATTTGTTCAGCATTTTTCGATGCGATTTATGCAAATTTCGTTACTTTGGACTTATGCAATTTACGAGTTATGCAGTTCTCAATTTATGCAATTTTTAAACTATACAGTATATTTATCATAAACACCCGTAGCTGACAGTATACATACGTTCAATCCCCAGCTCACTCACAAACTCAAGTGAAGTTGAGCGTATGAAAAATAAAAAGTTAATCATATTTTTGAAATTGGATAAACTGTAAATTTTTTGTAACAAAAATACTGGTGAATAATTTTAGATTCACATTTATAATTGTGATTACTTCGATCCTAAATCTTTTATGGCATCATCGTAACAGTGATGCAATTTTATTATTTAATGTCTATTCTTACGGCCATTAACAGCTTCCGTTACAATCAATCCCACATTTCATAGACTGCCATCACCTAAGTGTTCTATATAGAGAATCTCCATGATATCAACTAAGTAACTACATCTTTGATAAAAACCAATCACTTTATAACGATACGTGCAGAAAATATATATAAGTTATTAAAACCATAAAACTCTCTCCACATGTACCATTAATCATGACAATGTATCCTGTTTTGGAACTGAAAGATTTCTTATTACATGTTATAGTGAATGATTATCAGTGGTTCCATAAACTAAACCAATCATGCTCAAGTATTATTCATACCAATCTAATGCACTTATAATTTGAAGTGGACTTACAAGAACCCTGTGGTACATTATGATTCTTCTAATAACTCAATGAATCTACAGGGTGTGCATTATGAAATTTGAATATTGTTATTCAGTTAAACAGAACAGGGAATGTTTAAGTTTAATAGTGAACACCCTATACATTTTTCATATTCTTTATATTAGCTTCACTTGTGAGTTAGTTTTGTTTTTATTAAACAACCCATGGGGTTAAGTACATTCGTTTGTAATAAAATTGAATGAGCTGGGTAGACTGTCGTCGAGTCGTTTAATGTACCAAAAAAAACCGCATTAAACGAAAACCGCATAAGTCCTTCGCAAAAACTGTATAAGTCCAATGTAAAAAAAATCGCATATATGAATTAATAAATCATAAATTGCAGAAATCAAAAATGGAATTACTCAAAACACGCATAAATCATTTATCGAATTACTCATAGATCGCATAAATTTAATTTTGCATTAACCAAAATTCGCATTTATCAAAATTGGCATAAATTAGAACGTCCAAAAATAACATAATAAAATTACTGCAAACACGCATAGATTTAAACATCAAAATTACTTAGATTGCAAAAGTTTAAATTCGCATAAATCGAAACATACAGAAATCAAAAAAAATTGTATGTATGTATTATATTTACATACAATATATTTTGATACGATAGTTTTTATATGAAAAGTAGGCTATGCTTAAAAAATAATTTTTAACGTATTTGTTTCTTATTCAACGACATCAATCAAACTGCTATGTAAACTCATAAACAAACACATTCTACGCATTTTCACTAGAAAAAAAACTAAATAATTTTTGTTATGTACTGTTTAACATACATGCAGTGTAAGGTATACGAATTTATTTATTTATTTATTTATTTATTTATTTATTTATTTATTTATTTATTTATTATTTATTAAATAAACTGCATTCTGGATTGGAACTGTTGGACAAGCACAAATACAATACAACATACACAAAAAACAAACAAAATCACTATTGAGCACAAGAATTGTCCACTAATCATTAATTCTAAAATAACAAGCAATGTTTCTATTGAAATGTTTACAATTTGAAATGCAACATACTCTTGAACAATTTTGAACAAACAACAAAAAATTGTATTTATTTGATGTATTTATTTATAAAACAGTCCAAGAAACCAAAATCACATTAAAATTATGAAACAAAGAAGAAACCAAAAGAAAATCAACGAAAAATTAAATGATTAAACAGTAGTCTATCAAAATTTTTATATTTCTTATTGGAAACAACTGATAAATAAAACAACCTACGATCGAATTTCCAATTGATGTACTGTATATATATATTTTAGCTTTAGACTTTTTTGTCTTTACTTTCGTTTTATTTGTCTTCTCTTTTTTGCTAATAACTTTGGTAGGCACGTACTGGATTCGATCGCAGGCGGCAACCATTATAGCGGAAGAGCGTCATAAAAGTGCATTTTCCATTAGCGACATGAGCATTGCATCGCCGTAGGTTACTTCCATTGTTCTCAAAGCTGACGTCTTGATCCTGGTAACAAAACGCAGAGCGCGTGCACACACACACACACACAACCAACTCTAACGTTTTTATAGGGAGCCATTCGACCCCCGTTTCCATCATTCATCATCATCATCATCTTACACACGCATTAATCACCACTGGGGACTTAGCTTCATCCCCTTTCTTCCAACACCAACATGAAAAAATGTAAGATTAAAAGAAACACAAACAATCGAACTTTTTGTTTAAATTTTGCTTTCACAACCAATTTCCCAAATGACCAGTCTATTGCGAAAATGACAATGACCAGAATGTAAAAAATAACCTATCATTGTTATTTTATGTATCGAAGTCAACGTAAATTAAAAACAGAACTTTAAGATGGTGATTATGATAAAGTACAAAACACAAATCTTAGTTTCAACTTCAAACCATTGCATACAGACAATGTCTGAAAATTGTGATTGGTTTCCCTGTTGATTAACTACAAGTTCAAGTAAGACAGCATATAATTATAAATAAAAGGATCATGACATCAACAAACTTTAACATTGTCACTCAGTTAAACAAGAAATGTTGGGAGTTTTATGGTGGAAATCCTAAAAAAAAGCTACCCATTCTATTTGCCAATGAAAATGTCAGAATCTGCTGTGGGCAATAATATAATTGAAAATTTAAAATCGCATACTTTTCATATCCCTACTGTCATATACAGCTATACTGTACGTACCTACATACATATGTAAAAAAAATCCATTTTTGATTTGTGCAAATTAATCTTATCTAATCTTTGAGTAATTTCGATACTCAATTTAGGCGTGTTTTGAGTGATTCCAGTTTTGATTTTTGCACGTTTCGATTTATGCGTGCGAATTTTCAATCTATGCAAAATTAAATTCATGCGATCGTTGAGTAATATGATATTTGATTTGTGCGAGGTTTGAGAAATTTCATTTTTGATTTCTGCGATTTTCGGTTTATTTATTTGCATATCCCATTTTTTCTACATTAGACTTATGCGAAAAACGTATGCGGTTCTTGTTTCATGCATTAATGATTTGACTATACAGTATATTCTCATAAACTGGCAGTATACGTTCAATTTCCAGCTCACTCACTCACAGACTCACGAGTGAAGCTATTATCATAAAGAAACCATTTTATCAGTTTGTGATTGGTCATGTTCATATTCGTGTAAAAGAACGACTGATATAAAATCCGGAGTGATTTCGAAACATATGCTGTACTATGAGAACAGTGAAAGATTTTTGTTGGTTTCTTAAAAATATTTTTGTTAAGAAACAAATCGATAATTTTATCAACAGTATAGTCAACCTGTTTCAGTTCAAATATTATTCCAAAAATACTAAAACAAATAATAAAAAAAATGCAAATTTGCTTACAACGCTTGATATTTCATTATTATGCAAATTAACTCAAATTTTACCGCCTCCCCCCCTCCGAAAAAAAGGAGATAACCTAGAAAAATATATTACATTAGGATGAAATAATATTGACGATTCGTTCGATGAAAAAAAGCATGACATCACATGTTTATGCAGAAGGTTATCAAAGAATGCTACTGCTGCATAGAAATATCCGCTCCTCTTTCCGCCATACTCGCCTATACATTAAAACTGTCGCCATAAAAACGCGAATGAAGATTTACTTGTTTATCTTGGGAAGAGCCACATCAGGGGCTACAAATTTCACCCATCTGTACGTCTGGTGCTTTGGCGCCTATGACGTTTTCCTCCTCCTCTTCTTCTTCTTCCGTTCCAACATAAATTATTTCTCCAATAACCCAACTCTGACAGAGCATCACCATTGCACTCAGCTTGGATTCCAATTTCCCCCTCTCCAGTCTAATTTATCATCTCTACCCCCGTTTAACGACGAATAGCGAACCATTCCTTGCACCCAGAAGGTCTTTTCTTGACGCACACTATGATTGGGCGAGGCCAGAGCCAACGAATGGAAATCCAAAAGAAAATATTCGTTCGACATACGAAATGCGGGTGCAACCCCTTTCCAAATAATAACAACAAGTTGTAGGCATATCCAAAGAAAGTGGTAAAAATAAAGTGATCTTGGTTGATGTAGTTTTTTTTTCTCGTTATTCATGGAAAAGTGGATGATTCCAAAAGTTTATAGTCGAAACTTGTCTCGCATAGTAAACATTCTAATCATCATAACAAAATAATCTCCTCTTGTAGAAGAAAAAAAATTGGTTGTCCCTTATCGGTTTAAAACTCCAAAACAAGTTTTGATATAACATATATACAACCCACCTACGACATAACAAAATGGCATAAATCTGGTTGCATAGCGACATAACAAAGTGGCATAAATCTGGTTACATAGCAACATAACTCAATTTCTTCCTTGCATATAACATTTCGATACAAAACATTATATTCTTACTTTTAATGGTACTTTCTTGATTAGCTGAGAGAACCGTTTGTGACGCTACTTGCTTGTACTGGGTTATAGAGTTCGGCAATTTCTCGTTGCGGAAAAATAAATTTCAAAGCTGGTGAAACTTTGGTTACCAAAATGGACGGTTAGGTAATATTAATATTAATCATAATAATGTATCATCGTTGTTATAAGTCGAAAAAAAATAATAAATATGTTGAAAAAAATAATCAGTAAAAAGCAACAGCGTTTAAGAACTTCCTAATTGTGAAGTAGATTTTACAAGTAGCTTATACACAAAAACTCAGTCGGCTGTTGTACCAACGGTACCATTACCAATAACCACCAAAAACCAAGAGACACATCGAAGACTGAAAGGTTATCAGAGCGCGGGGCATAAAAACGATGCAATGTGCAGTCAACAACCTTGTACACCATCAGTTTTATACGAATTTTTACGACAGTTGACCTTTCATGCGCATTTTATAGGGCTTGTTTTCGATAGAGAGAGGACGAGGCATAATTTCGGATATGTTGACAAGAAAGGTTTCTGGAGCCTCCTCTAGAAGTATAGTTTTTACTACAAGATGGAATCGACGACTATGCTCGTCGTTATCGTCAACCATAACGAGACAGGCCTAACCAGAATTAATTTTACGGCATAACCCAACTTGCATCTTTTGTGTTCTCCGAAGTTTTGTGTTCAACACGCCGATCACACGCCCGGAACCAATGAATAATAATAATAATATAATACCTTTTCTCTGAAATATTGCGAAACAAAATTATGCTCCGTGGTCCCATTTTTATACGACCACGCAAATTTAGCGACATGTTTTCGTCCCAAATACGTGAAAAGAAACTAAAGACGAAAAATTGTCATTTGAGACTACAAGTAAAAGGTGAACTCCGTGTATACAAAAAGTTATATAAGAAATTCTTATTTTTTATAACTTTTAGGTAAAACATATATATATATATGATGTTTTAAGAATTCCTATTTAATCTCTCGACAAAAATATACAGGGTATCTCAAAAATTAACTTTTGTTAAAATAAACCGATTCGTTTTCAAACGGCTCGATAACTTGAATATACAAGAGTTTTCACAAGAGTTGTACAAGAGTTGTACAAGAGTTTTCTCTCGCTAGAACACACTGCAAAGTTATTGAGGAATCTTCGAGTTTCCTAGCGAGATAATCATAACATGGTTGCTTTTCTTACAGAATACAAATACAGTATTGAACACTGAAGTTGTAAGTTATAACTCACGATTGAACGTCAATTCTCCGAAGCATTTCGTGAAAAAGGTAGTTCAGATTATCAAAAATTTAAATAATTGTAATAAAACAAACTACTGCGTTCTCATCCAAACACTGTTATAAGATAATATACTGCAATATTATACTACTAACTTAAAGCTGGTTAACATAAAAAAATCAGTTGTTAGATATAATAATTATACAAGTAAAATTTTCGAATAAACATAATATCATACAAGATTAGATAATGCGTTTCTAATATCACAATATTTTATTCCACTGATGCAATAAGTTAAGAACAATGAAAATTGTTTAAACAATAACCCAATGTTTAAATACTACATTGAAATAAGCGTGTACAGTCATATCTTTAAGAGATTTATAACTAATTCTGCATATTTTATCTAAAATGGGTAAAGACTAACTGTATTGGAACTTCTACAAAATTGTTAATAGAGGACATGTAGTTTTACATCTACAAGAAGAATGTACTTAAGAAAGTGTTTACAGTATCTTCGATTGTGATACTGTACAAGAAAAACAACTACTTTTTCCTTGACCCACAAAAACTGATGACGTAGAAGATCTTATCACACTTGAAAGAATTGGGTCAATTACAAAACGAAATTTTTTTGTGAAATCACTTTGACAATTGTTTCAACATGTCAAATACAAAATTGTGAAACTGAACGTGCTTCTACGAAACAAAATATTTGCTGCAAATTTGCTGCTTATGTGATTAAAGAGTTCATTTAAATTTTGCCTAAAATACAGGTAATTTGGGGTAATTCATATAGGTTTTATATGAATAACTTCAAATGATCATTTATTAAGTTATAATAAGCACGATCGTGAATTTATAAAAATTCACGTGTTTTTTTAATAGCAATTAAACTGTCATATTTATACCAATCCAGAAATCTAAATTTATTAATTCAAATTTTTTTTCATAAACGAGAAGAAAGATAGAAGAGTAAGAAAAAGAATAGGGTGGGTCTCACATTAAGATTTGTTAATTGTGTATTATTGTATTTTTTTAATATGTATGTATAATTCAAGAATAACAAGTAATTTGTTGAACACATATTTTTGTAGTCAAACTTCAACAATAACACAAACTTGTGGGAACTCAAAAGTGTATGAAGTTCATACTGCGAATCTTCTTTAGGGTCACTCTGTATATATCTTATGTCTGAATTAGACTGATTTTGTTGGATTTAAACTCTGATGTTAGCGGTTTCGTCATCAACCCTTTATTTATCAACGCATGAAATATTTTTATACAAAATTTACGGTACTCGTGATTCTAAGAATCTGTTTTGTACTTACAAGATATCCCACAACTCGGATTATATTTTTGTCAACCTTTCAGATCTTTCCAGAAAAAAAATAAATTACAATTTTGTATGACAAGCATCGCATCCGATGTTAATGTAGTATCCATGATTTACGTACCGACAGTGTTACGTTAATTGGATCCGCTACGTATCAACGTACAAAGAAACAACAAGAAAATGGCTGCCACCAACACGACTAATGTAATTTACTGAGAGTTACCATCAACGCCATGTCCAATGTACTTCCAGACAGTTTTCTTCTTCTTCCTCCCTCGCATAGACAGGAGATTTTCTAAGGTAAATGTTTATTGACATCGAGGGAGACGAGAAACAAGACAAGAGAAAAAAATACCCACGAAAAAGAAACACAAGATGTGGAGGGGTGAGAAAAACTCCTAAAAGTTGACGGCAATAAACTTCACTAAAGTAAAGTTATAGGTTTTTTCGCGGAAATTTTGTCGGAAAGGATAAAAAAAAAATTTTCGCTGTTGCTTTATTAGTATAGGTTGCGTTATGATGATAAAAATTAACGATTAAAATTTCAAATGTAATAAAACTCAAAAAACCAATGTTTAGTAATGCAATAGCATACAGTGAAGTGAAGAACAAGACAAACAAAATGCAATGTAACTTTAAAACATGTATCAATAAGAAACTAATGACACTGTTGAAATTAAACAATGTTCTATTATTATAATCGTCACCTGTACTAATTGAAGGGCTTAGTGTAAAAGGGTGTTAAGGTAACATCGAATGTGTTATAGGCAATTCTACCTTTCTAACGCATAATTTTGAACAAAACAACGATATATGCAAAGATATTAGTGCAAGAAATTCGAAATAGCCCATAGACAGCAAGACAAGTTTAGATCTTTAAACACGTTTTCCTCGAAATTCTAAAAATGTTACTTAACACCCTTTTACACCAGGCCAAGTTACAGCTGATTTCGCTCGAGATGTAAATGGTGTTGTCATAAAAAAGTCAATCTTTAATATTAGTAAAGTTACTATTATTCAGACGGACGTTAGCAAGGCATTCGATTCTTTGGATCGAAATAACAATGTGTCCGTCTGAGTGTTTCCTATAATACTATTAGATAATTGAAAAATCACTTTTGATTCCAAAAGTTAGTAAACTTAATACCCGATTTTGTTTAACATTTTCCCAAATTACAACGTTTTAAAAATATTATTTTTTGTTTGTACATATAGGCCTACTTTGTCAACGCTATGACTAGATCATTAAATAACCATTTTACAAATAAAATTATTTTTAAAAAATTGTGATACTTAACGGTTATAGCCAGGCCCAGTCTGATGTTGCTATTTGCTTGTACTTAATTATGAGTTTATTTTGCAGGTTAGGTTAAAAAAACGTATTAAACGTATGATATTGTTTTGTTTTCCTAACCTGCACAATAAACCCATGATTAAGTACAAGCAAATAGCAACATCAGACTGGGCCTGGCTACAACCGGAAAGTACTAAAATTGTTAATCTTTCCAAGTAGAATGAGTGACCAACTCAATAACACAAATAATGATAACAAAATTGATGATAATCCAAAAATTGATTTTAAAATCTTAGCTTGATTCATACAAAGTTCTAAACAAAAATATAATACATAAGAAAATATTTAAAATGTAGTGGAAGAAAATAAGATTAAGTACCGGGTATTGCATTAGTCTTATAGTTTCTGAAAAGTTCATTACCGGTCATTCGCTTTTATACTAAAATTGAAAACAAAAATCACAAAAAAACAGCTAATAAACTATATAAGGAGCAGGTTGTTTTCCCTTTATTTGTCCGTGGAAAAATGTTTCCAAGACAACAAGTAAAAATACACTTAACACACAAGGAAATCATAACAACGTGCAGGTAAACAAAGAGACAACGTGCTATATCACGGGTTATCTAATCGTCAGTGGAAGAAAATAATAATAATCAAATCTTTAATATTAACATTGAAATCTAAACATTGTAAAATAAAAAGTTAACAATAATAAAAAAATCTTTTAGTTAAAAGTAAGTTAATTAAAAAGTGTGAACTATCCCATGTTATTTCACGTGTGAAAGAAATGTAATAAACAAAAGTTATCAAACCCATTCTATTCTTAATTTTAGAGATTCAGAAAAACACATCAATCAGTTTGATGTGCATATCCAAATTTAATAACTCAAATTCTTAACGTTGTTGCAAAATAAATTCAAATTTTAAAACAGTGAAATACACGAGCTTTATCAGTACCGGTACAGAAAGAAAACCACAGGAACAACAAAATTGACAATCATTTGTCAATCGCTTGAGACAAATAAAAGTAAGCTGTCACATCAACAACACAATTATATAATTTATGTTTCTTATATGTTTGTATAGCTTATAGTTTATATGCCGAAAGTAATGACAGACTTCTACGTCATATAACTTCCAACATTATAGGCGTTCATTGGTTTGAAATAAGCTACATCGTGATATGGGTTAGGCTTATAATCAGTGCTAGTTAATTTTTAAATTAACCTTGAGCTATGTAAAAAAATAAACGTATTATTACGTTGTTGTTTATAAGGTTTTGTGGTTTATAAGAGAAATAAAATAATCGACCCTGAATACGAAAACGCGTTGCTACTTTTGTGTGAAAATAATACAGTAGTTACCTCCACACCACGATTACTTAACATTTAGCCAAACACCAATTTTTATTGTAATTTGCACACATACCCTATCACACAAAATAAATAAATAATCTTTTGTAACTATTCTTGAGTTATGTCATTATAAAAATGCAAATTTAGCTATAAAATACAATTATTAAATCAACGCAGTTTATGCAATGTCATGTTGGGCTTGTGTCACACATCAATTGCATGTCAACAGACTTTCGGTACCGTATGTAATTTCATTAATAAATAACTACTTTTCACATGTTCTTCCCCGTGTAATGATCTGATTATGCATCATGCGTATAACAAAATTATAATCCAGTAGCTGAGAACTATTTAGAGTAGGTCTACAGTATATTAAATGCTGGGAACTAACTTCACTGCACAATGATCTAACTCAAACTACACAACTAGTTATTTAAAAATTAAAATTCTAAAAAATGTTACATTTTATGAAATTACATACACAAATTACAGTAAGAATGTCATTGAAGACATTGTGAATAAAGTCACACATTTTGATAACCATTTCAGGCTTACCAAATACATATAGAAATTGGTTGCAGAAGAACTTGAAACAATGAAGAACTATACAAGTTCCAGGTTAATATATAAGGAAAGAAGTCAATCTTCCGAAACATGTCCGAAAATGTAGTTACAATTTTCAAATAAAAACAGTTTTTATTGGAAAAACGTTTTCAGTAAAAAAAATACTCATTTACCATTCACTGCTATTAGAAATCGCTGTTCAAAACAAATATTGTTAAGGATATCTTTCATTTACTATACAAGATCCGTTTCCATTTTTCTAGACATTTTGTTGTATACTATTATCAAAACTCAACGTTGATAAATATATAAGTATTATAAGCAAGAAACTTACCAAACGACATGAAGATGGCGATGTAACACAAAGGTGATAAATCCAGTAGCTGCATAATGTGATTTGTCGACAAAATGACGGCAATGTTCATCGAGCAAGGTACACATTGATGATGCACGTTATGAGATAACATTTTGATTCCTTCGTCAATTCTGCAAGTGAAAACAATATACAAATTAAAAAATATATAGCTTATCTCTTTTTTTAAGTGATATTTTGCCAAATTAACACCATTGCTTCAATATTTGTCTTACTTCATAAAAATTAACTGACATCCCGTAAAACTATTTTTGTTCCCAAGACTCTTTAGATTTTTAACACCCAACCATATAATTTCTTACAAAAATAACGCTCAACTAAATCACGTCTACGTGGAGTAGCACTTCACTAACAAATGTGAGTAGCACACCTTTTCCCTTATTTAGTATCCCTGCCCAGGGATACTTAGAATATCTATTCTATAGGAGAGGGGGAGATGTAGAGTAAAGGGGAACAAAAATCGGATATTGAATGGGGGATGAAGAAAGAGAGGGAAAAGAATAGACGACAAAGAACGGGCGTGGGTGCTGATTTTGTCGCTACAAGCTTATAGAGACCTTTTGCAATAGGTCAGTCAGCTCTCAGTTTAACGTGGCGTGTCCATTTAGGTGGATACTACAACACATTGTGTATGAAAGAAGCGAGTCATCCAAAGGGATTGACAAGCTCAGGAGAAAGTAAAAAAGGGAGAGGTGTAGTACGTGTGTGTTCGATTCCTCGAAAAGTGAGCTTGTCAAACCTTTTCTTTAGTTTTGCAACCCTATTTTTATGTCTCCGAAATACAAACCCCTATTAAGCTTTTGTTCTTTTTTATTTTTAAAACACTTTTCATTTAACTTCATTTGAGTGAATTATTTTTATATTTACAAAAAATAAAGCCTTGCGTAGTGTTTTAATATAATAATATGTTAACGATGAATGTTGTCATTGGAGTCTCCAACGTTACAAATTAAAAGTAGTGTGAAGTTTTACCATTGTTTATTACACCAATCACGTCTTATTGTAAGAAAGTACATTTTGGTGAACATTTAGCAATTTTCAATAAAAACATGTCCTGGGAACTGGAAACGAATTAGTAATAAGTTATTTACTATCAAGTGAACTATAGTTAGTCATACTTATAGTATAGACTAAAAAGATACGTCTAAAAAGATCTAACTTTTTAGTTGATGCTTATAGTATGACTTATATAACGAGGTCCTTTTACCTACTTACATTGTATAACTAATCATATTTATCAGCAGGTACTACTCATACTAGTGGTACTTATTTATCAGGTACACTATGCTTTTTTATTTTTATTTTTTGTTAAATTTTATTTTAAAACGGACGAAGACGACCAAAAGTACAAAAACAAAAACAAAAACAAAATAAAATACAAGGTATAGCACTTGCAAAATAATAATCTATTTCCAAAACATAAAACAATCACAAATAAGCACAATGGAAAAGCATATTTTGTTCCAAACCATACATAGTGATTCAGTAAAATATATGAATATAATAATCTATCAACTTTTTTCCAAAGTTTCGAATCATGAAAGGTCGAAACACACGCATATTTTTTTAAACGATACCGGTATGGCATTTTATTCCACATCGAAAAAGTATTAAATAAATACCTATTTTTAATTTTGTATTGTTTTTGTTCTGTGAAATTAAGTTTGCGACTAGTTTAATGTTCGTGAATGTATGATATTGTCAAATTGTTGGTTGTAATGGTGTAAAAAAGGGTGTTGAAAGTAACCGATAAATCTAGGAACTTCTTTTAAACGGTTATGATTAATTATACTATTAAAATTTTTATTTTTTTGCATTGCATTTAAACCGAATTGTATTTAAGAATTGTAAGCGTAAAATGTTATTATATGCTGTTTTGACCCTTCGTAACCGAAAACTTGATGCATCGGACCAAACAAATATCCCGTACGTGAACAGTGGAATAATTTTTGTTTCTATCAAAACAATTTTTTCTTTATTTGTAAGAAGAAGTTTAATTCTTTTTAAAAGGCGTTTCTATTTATTTTTATTTTTACTACATTTTCTATATATTTAGCAAAGGACATATTTCTATCGAAATGAACGCCAGCAACATTAATAGTTTCCAGTGGTGAATTTAGAACCGACTTTGGGGTGAGGGGAAAGGGATATTACACAAACAAGGTAATTATGTGTGTGTGAAGTCAATTTGTAAGTTTAAAAAATTTCATAATTTTTCAAAAAAAAGTTAATGTAGAGATAATTTTTTTTCTACCAAATGTACAATAATACACGTATTTATATTTACCCATAATGTTTAGTTACATACTTAACCATATTAATTTTAACTGAAGTTATCATTTTTATGAGTTGATAATTTTGAAACATATTATTATATTAATGTGAATCATATGTAAGTGATTACGAGCGAAAGATTCTTTCTTATTATTTTTCTTAATGTTCAATGTCTGTCTTTTTCTGCTCCACCATTTCTGTAATCGGCTTCTCCTAACACCATTGGAACTACCATGGCAGTTAGCCAAAGTTGGCACATACATTAGCCGACACTATGCCATGATTGGTGTACTTCGACGTTCGGAGGCGGGGAAGACACGTGTTCACTCAACATAATTCAGGGTTACCTGAGATCACCATTCTAAGACTAACGTACAAAATGGCGACCAAGAATTTTCGAACGTGTTTAGAATCCGTTTTTCGTCATTATTTGCTTACTGTCTCTTGATTTGGGTTCGTACAATATAAATTTCGACTTTCTAAATCATACGATTTATAACATAGACGTAGGGCCTACAACAGTACAACTTAAAACGACTAAGACATTACTAAAAATGTATTAAATGAGCTTGAAAGCCTCAACTCATTATGAGACGTAATTCATTTTGGAAGTTCTCTAAAATTGTAGTAATTCAAACATAGAGTAGGCTACAATTACAATCGTCTCAATTTGTATAACATCCATTATTCAGATACTTTTTGTTTCTCAAGTTCACATTAAACTGATGTACACCCTTAATGTTCAGTTCTGGTTTTATTCGGATAAATTTTAAAACACAGATAAGATTTAAAACACTAAATAAAGTGACTATTGTTATGCTAGTGATAACATAACGTTTATAGGCTAATAGATGATTTGTTCGACCAAATGAAAAACTTTTCTTCTAAAATGCCAAACTGTGACGAAATGCCAAGTGGCCACGTCGAATGGTATGGTATTCATTCCACATTCAAAAATTCCAAACGTCGTCGTCGGAAGAAAAAAAACCATGAGAAAAAATACCGTCGAACACACAAAGCACCAAGAATTAATGAACGTTTATTCGCGAGCTATAAATCATGTGGGTCTGGACAGAACGGACAAGGCTAGCTAATTAAATCCATGACAGTTTCATCACTATATTTCACCCACAAAGAAAGAGTTTTTCGCCTATATATTTCCACCTTTAAACAACCTACTTACTGGCACTAAGTCTTGTTGGGAAATTGACTTTTTTATCAAGATACTCATCTTCAAGTATGCACGCCAAATAACTAAGCCTATCGTGTCTACAATACATAATTGACAGGTTTCTATGTGTGTATGTGTTGTGTCCATCAAGTCTTAAACGAAACGCTCTAGCCATACAAAATTTTTACAGGAAATTCGGCTGCTGATTTTTAAGTGAACGCAAACAATTTTCAACTGTTAACGTCGTGTCAATTCCGAAATATGGACATTTGAAGTCCAAGATTTTATCATTGAGTGGTTATGCGGATGATTATTACATGACGGTATCCATAGTAACCACTTAACAACAAACAACATTATGCCACGGTATTTTGAATCTATCGTTGTGAACACTGCAAAAATCTTACCAAATGAAAAAAAATATGCGAAGCACGGGCTTCACGATTAATCTAATATAATAAGCCTAATAATTAGCAATGCGATTGCGTGAGAGTAGTGTATGTAACTATGACAACACGAATGTGAACAATAGGTAAATGAGACTAAATAAAAGTATAACAATGAACTACGTTGCGTAAATGAAGTAAACGAACTCACGTGAAATTATAACAATAAATCTTATTTAGTATTTAATTTAGTACCAAATAATTAAACGATATTAAAATAAAGTGTTTGTTTGTTTATCTCTCTTTTTCTACGCTTTTTTCTGTGTCTCGATGTTTCCATGACAACAACTAAAAACACAAACGGAACCTAATAAATGTGTTACGATTCCAACACAAACATAAGCAGTACCGTTAACTAATAAGATAACTTGAAACCTACGAATGTTCTCAAGTAACGTGAGATAAAACAATAAACACCAACTGTAACGAATGTCGTGAAGCAACATTAGCTATATTAACAAATCATGTTTATGAAGTAAACAAATTGCTATCCGTCATTAATGACGTTGAAAATATGAAAATAATATTCATTAAAAATTATCCAATTTAAAAATACAAAAATCATCCAATTTCACTTTTTCAGAAGGACTAATTCAATAAACTAACTGATTGTGTTCACTTATGAAATCATCAGTAAATTATTCGATCAACCAAAAAAAAAAATTTTTTTTTCAAATGACATTAACGAAATAGATTTTCTCACCTGAAATGAAAATAAAATAGAGTAGTATTATTTTTTTTCATCGTTTCCAGCCTCCTAAAATCACCGAGGTAAAAGTAAAGCTTTTCTCAGAAAAGTCGTTATTCTTACTACTACGCCCTTTTTTTTTGCCTTTATTTTTTTTTTGATGATCGGAAATAACGTCAACTTCCATAAGTCAAGTCCAAAACACACAAAGAAAAAAGTAAGATATAAAAAAACAAAAAACACCTTTTCAAAGTAAAAGTAATCTTTATCCGTCACGACACAAATTGATCATGTAAGACCACTTTAAAAGGTAAGGTAAGAAAAGAAAGAAAAACGTGACCGTTGTAACCCACCCTCTTAAAAACAAGGTGAGAAGATAAAGGTGGTGGACCCAGATGCGTTGTCATCAGACGACACTGTCATCATCCCATTTCAAATGCTATGGTCCCTTGAAAGCATCGCCTTTCTTTTATAGACCTATAAAACCACCATCGTCCGAACTCTTCGACAACAAGCAGAAAGAGGAAAAGCCTTCATATAATATAATGGAATGGGTTGCTTTTAATTTGAATCAGCAACGGCCCTTTTTTTTTTGTCGCATTCCCCAGCGACATTCGTTAGAAAGTCAATGAGTTTTCTTCTTCGTTTTTCCAAAAACAAGAATAAAAACGGCTATAAACATTTTCGATAGGCTCTATATGTTGATGAACTGAACGTTCTACGACACATTCCCAAGTACGCACAACAGTATACAAGAAAATGTATAAAAACTGCAGTAATTAATTACTTATTTGCAAAGAAGCGATAATTGTTTAAGTCATGTCAACCGTTAAATTAATGCTAGATAAATTTAGAACAATCATGTTAAAAAAATCTTTACATTTAATAAGATTACAACATTACAGAAATTTTTACATCTAATAAGATTTCATATTTATTTTTAATACCATTTTATTTAAAATATGTTATATTTAAAATATTTTATTGAAACGAATTAATAAACCCATCAACAGTGCTTTGTAAATTGTAACATATTAAAGCTGTGCAAAAAATGGGTAATAAATTAATATACAGTATGTTTGTTTTTATGTGTATGTTGTATGCCAGTGGTACGCCGTTTTAAATGCTGAAGTAATACCCTTATTTTCTTTAAAAAACATAACTCCTTTTTAGTACCATAGATACACAGGCGTTTCATTCAGGCAACTCGTCAGATAAAGAATTGAAATTAATTCAAATTAAACGTATAACAACTATAGTCTGTACACAATAAAAATTAATTTGGAGTGTTGTAAATCACTGTGAAACCAAAGCATTAAATCCTGTGTTTTTTGCAAACTGGGAGTCTTGGAGAGAAGCTATGATAAATGTGTGTTTAAATAAGAAGCACGAATTGAAAGAATCCATGAAGCAAAACTAGAAACATAAGTGCTGGAAGTATGATGATGACACTTATTTGAACATGATTGGGTTTACGTACACTTTTTTACTGTATAATAATTGGCAATCCTGTCTGCGTCTCTCTTTTCATTTCAAATGCAATCTTAAGTGGATTGCAAACAAAGAAGTAATACCAAGGTTAGTTTTATACATAAGAAGTAATCTTGGTAGTACGTGTTGTTACTTCTATGATATAACCTTTGGTCGAGTAGTATCTCATCTCTAGCCATTTGACTGCAACTGTGCTACATTTCTAACCATTGACTGATCAGCATCCCATGACACTCAAATGCGCAAAATCCAAGAACTGGGCAGGCTACGCACATACCGTACATGTTTCGATGTGCGTACAAATGTGACACTGTTGCTTTAAATTTAAATGTATTCGATTAAAATTCGAAATGGCTTGCCCAGAATACGTTGCAAGCGCCAAAAATTCAATATTGAGATTATTATAGAAAACCGTGTCTCATACATGGAATTCCCCTAGCTAGTGCCGTCAACAAACAATACTCATATCTACCTAAATCTAAAATTCACTTCGTCAACTTAATATATGACAATCAATGTGTTGCTGAATATTTCTTTTGCCATTTACTCAAACTATAAATTGGTTTCATTCAACGTTATTCTTGACAAACCCTCAATTGATTCAATTAATAAACATAATTCATTGATTTAACTCATGTTGCTCCGCAACATTCGTTTTGTTTACTAAACACTAATGCTAGTGTTAGTTACTGCTTATGTTTGTGTTGGTATGGTAACACATCTATTATGTTATGTTATAGTTACGTTTGTTTTTAGGTGTTGTCATGGAAACATTGAGACATAGAGAGAGGCACACAAAAAGAGACATGCACTTGGTTTTCATATTGCTAGCAATATGAAAGTCAAGTGTATTGTTCTCTCAAAATTAAGTGAAATTTACTAAGTAAAATTAAATAATGTTTGATTTTACTGTTAGTATAAAAAGTAAACAATATAAAAGCCAAGTGTTTGTAAACTATATATTGCGTTTGCCTCTTTCCCGTACCTCAATGTTTCCATGACAACACCTAAAAACAAACGTAACCATAACATAACAGAATAAATGTTTTACTATACCAACACAAACAGAAGCAGTTCAGTAACGAATAAGATGAAAAACATCAGCTGCCGGTAACGAATGTTGCGAGGCAACATGAGAAAAAATAATAAACAACAACAACAACGAATGTTGCAAGACAACATGAGTTAAATCAATGAATTATGTTTATGAATTAAATCAATTGTCTCCCGTCATTGTTGACGGGCATACAGCTCGTGATACAGAATGTTCTCATTGTGTTTGCTTCCGAATGTTGGCTCAAAAATTAACGTCTAAAATGTTACATCGTTTCAAGATCTCTTGGCAAACAAGCTCAACTGTTCAAATAAATGAGCGAGATCAATAATTTCTTTTATTTTTGTTTTAATTTTCTAAAATCATTGATGTGTTGTGTGAATCTTCTTTTACAATACTGCAATTTTAACCATAACATTTAACTTTTTCATTATTATATACAACTAGGGTTTTTCTGGCATTACACAACGGTACGTTAAAAATGATACAGTAAAACCCAATCATAAACTAATTTGAAGCTATTTATACTTCGATACTAGGGTCGATATTTGTATCGATGGTTAATTAATATGTCGATATTTCTAATATCCACAGCCTACCGGGCCCTTATTTCCAGAATAAAACTATGATGCACTGACACATCTATGAGCGTTTTTAAGAAACAATAGTAATGACTTCTATTTTCGAAATTCTTTATTGTTTACAGTTATGTACTTCATTTCTAAAACACAAAGGAGACGCATGAAACATGTGAAAAAAGGAGGCGTGAATAGAAGAAGTTTGGAACGCTTGTTCTAATGTACAGTATGCAGTTTTACAAATTTAATGTAATTTAATAAACTATTTTTATACATGGGAAAATACCATATACTATTCGATCTACCAAGCGCAGAATAATCGGTGCAAAGAATTTTGCATGGAAAGTATTAAAACCTATCAACAACGACCCTACTATGCTGAATCCAAAACATCATAAAGCATACCTAGAGTGGTGCAACGATCCCTGTAATACGAATACTAGTGATAAACTTATCACACTTCCAAAGGTAATTCCTTCTATCTCACAAATTATATTTACAACTCACCAGATAAAAAAAAATTATTGATAATATCCCAAACAAAAAATCACTTTCATATGATTTACTTAATCACATGGTCATTTCAAATATTGGCCCTCCCATTATCATAGTCATTACTAATCTTATAAACATGATTAAGTCAAATTCCCGATATCCTGCGACGTGGAAGGTTGATCATGTTATTCCAAAATTTAAGGGAGGACCGAAGGATTCGTATCTTTCATTCCGACCTATTGCTAATCTGTTCTTTTTATCAAAAATAGCCGATCGGATCCTATTTACTAAACTTCAAAATCTTTTCTCAACTATTTGTCATCTAAATTCATACGGATCTGTTCGCGGAAAACCTTGCAATTGGCTACTTCTTACTTTATATCTAAACATCATACATAATTACAGACCAAATAACACATGTTACCATCCTATCTACCGACATAAGTAAAGCATATGATACGTTGAATAGAAACTCTATCCTACAATCCTGTATAGACCATGACGTTTCATCAGGTATGTTTATACTCTTAAGAAATTTTCTCTCAAATCGCTTTTTTCGAATGGCTTACTACAACAACACTATAACTTCATCTATTAACGGTGTCGTCCAAGGCACAACAAATAGTTCCCTATTTTATTCTTTGTTTTTAAATTTCATTCATGCACTCGACCTTAATTGTAACCTTTGCACATACGTAGATGACAACTTTTGTATTTACGTTCACCAAAAATTTGAGTCTCATATTCTTCAAACCCATATTTACAACGACATTGATTCGAATCAGGCATGGTGTCATTAACACTTCCTTAAACTCAATCAGATGAAAACCAATATATTGACCTTTTTTAACCCCTCAGCCATTACTAATAAACCAATTAAACTTCTCGGCTTATTCTTTGATACTCACCTTAATTTCGAAAATTTTCAAAATATATCAATTTTAAATAATAAATTAAATAGGTTAGTCTATCTTGCTAAGCGCATAAAAAACCTCCTATCGATGAAAAAAAAAAAGAATTCCTTAATGCCAAGGTTTTTTCCATCATACAGTATGCCATTGTAATTTGGTCAAATACATCTAAATATCGACTTAAACGGGTGCAAACAGCACTTAACCGTATAATTAGAACTCTCTATAAATTAGGTCCTTACACATCAATATCAAATTTTCAGAAAACCAAAACATTATGACAGTTTATCAGTTGGTTGTTTATAATAAAATCCTAGAATTATCCAGGGCCCTTAAAAACCCTCTTCACCCATTAGGTTTCATTTCATCCTACACTTCATTTTCTCCATCGATTAGATCCGTTCAGCTTTACAAAATCATATCTTCGATGAATCTCCCTAATCACTATAGATCTCGTTACCCATATAATACGTTTCCAATTTGGAGCGACTTACCCTTAGCACTAAGAAAGATGGCACTCACCTGCTTAAATGTTCGTTGCGCTAACAGCTGTATACATTTTAAGAAGACCCTTACAAATCATATACTCTTATCAAACAAATATTAGTTGTTGTTTATTAACTTTTGTCATAATTGTTAATGTTTTACTCTGGTTGTCAAGTGTTTGTATTTTAATTGTTGTATCTCTTTTTTATTTATTTTTGTTCTCGAATGTCTCAAAGGGACGAAATAAAAATAAATAAATAAATAAATAAATAAAAACGAGCAAGTTATTCATGTTGAGAATGCAAGTACTTCGTCATTGTATTTCATCACTTTTTATTCTGCGAATTTATGAATCGCAGTGGTATTTCTCACTTCAATGATTGGTTTGATATACCCATTATTGGCACAACGAAATAAGTAAATAGTTCAATATTATATATTATTATTTATATATAAATATATATAAATCAATGTATATTTATCTTTTACCAATATTTTAACTTTTTGATGAATTTAATTTTGAACCAGATTTCTTCCTTTAATTTAAATGCTAGAATACTAAAATACTAACCATTTTGGGTCAAAATGAAATAATTGCAAATTGAACACAATAGGTGAAAAACAATGTTTGAGATGAATATACTTTTATTATGATCAAAAATCATTACAAAAAATGTAGCATTTGCAATTAACAAATGTACGTTTAATGTTTTTTTTTTTAAATGAACATACGATGAAAAAAGCGGAAAGATAAATTGACATATTATACTGCTGTTGGTTATGTAACTTGAGTACTGTACCGGTACATATATTGAAGACATCATTTAAATCGAATTGCGATTGTCACGAAAAGTGATTGTTACAAAACAGACTATTGACAGAACGAATTATACTTTAAGTTGTTTGTGTGAGAATAAACTTAGATTTGGTAAAACACAAAACATATACAGTAGAAATAAACCAAAATGCAAATACATAAAATACAGGTTACAATACTTGACATAGGAATTACATGTTGAATTACAGGTGCAAATCAAGAAAGTATTTTGACGACATTCTTCAATAGAACTTATAGTGCGATTAAATATTTTTTATAACACAAGAATTAATAATTACACAAGAATTTCCTACCCTAAAATACATACTTTGAAACTAAGCAAACCACCTCCCACGATAAAAACCCAAAAAAGGTGACTTACGTCTGTGACTGACTGGGTAGTCCACAAACAACCACTAAATCACCTCAGACACTAACGTTTCATTTCATTTGGAAAGTTGATCTCAGTAGCTTTTTGTAGTCGTGTTGTCTTTTGTGCTTTGTGTTTATCAAGTTTCTAAATGAAACGAAACGTTAGTGTCTGAAGTGTTTTAGTGGTTGGTTTTGGACTTTCCAGTCAGTCAGAGGTAAGTCACCTTTTTTTGGTTTTTTATCGTGGGAGGTGGTTTGCTTAGTTTCAAAGAACAGGTATACAACTAAAAACCCAATAACATGAAAACTCAATAATATAAACAAACTAACAGATAGCAAGAAATGTATCGGTTATACAGAAAAAAAGTACGATACTTGTAATATCTATTAGGACACCCTGCAGAGTTGGTTTTGATTTCTCATCCATTCACTAGATGTACTGGAACAACTAGGCTATTTTTTATACTTGTATGTTAGAGCTTATATGTTCAATTTCAACCGTAGATCACGTCTTAAACATGTATAACACCTTGAACCAACTTGGTCTTCGAAATTATCTATATGACCATTGGGGCATTTGGACCAACGTCCTTTTCGTGTGTCCACGTTCTTAACGATCACGATTTGATTCTCTTCTGTATAATGCAATGCAATTTCGTCAATTTCATTCAGAATTTGCAACTTATCTTTAAACATCCTTTCTTTGTCGCCGTCCAATGGCAAACCAGAGAGTAGATATTTCTGGGTCATTCTTTTCAAATTGTTCAAGATTTCTTGAGGCCAACAATTGCTACCTTGTTTCTCTACAAAAATCAGCGCAGCTAACAGGCGTATTCTTCCACACTCCCGACTGATTGCTTCGAATTCGTGTTCTCTTATCTGGTAGTTGCATTTCATAAGTCGCCCTGCGAGTCGTTCAGATTGCTCCAAAACATAATCAACTGTTTCTTTGTGGTATTGGACTTCTGAAAGCTTCTGCAATTCCACTATTTCGTTCAGAAGTGATATTTGGTTTTCTGTGACGGTGCATTCGCCATTGGTCAAACCAACTCTTTGAATAACTCGAGCTTTCAGCTGCTGGAAGTACCCAGGAAAGCGTAGATGGATGGTTGAAAATAGTCTTAGTTCGCTGGAAAGTTGTAACATTGTCTCGCGCGGTTTTCTCTCACTTTCAAACATTATTCTCTGCACTTGTCGAATATCGTTCCAGCAACGCCGAATCAGGTTCCCGTACCGTTGACTGCGCCAAATGGCACTGTTGCATACGGGACAGACTTTCATCCCCACTGTTTCCAATTTTGTGTTCATCCATCGATCCATTTCTGAAACTTCGATGCAATGTTTGCAGTCCTCCAGCATTACAAATCTCGCACCAGGTTTATGGCCGGATGATATCACTTTCGTTCGTTTTTCAGGATGACATATTTGACAGAAGTTTGGGCAAATAGTTCCACAGCCATCTATCAATTCATGTTCACATGGAAAAATTTTGATACACAGCAGATTGCAAGGTGATTTACGGCACTCTTCTCTACATAGGATCAGGTTTATCAGTTTTTCAGGTTGGCATATCTTACATATGATTGGACATTTCTCCCCACATAACCCTATGCAGGGATGTCCACAACGGAGAATTTCTGAACATGGCTCGTCGCAAGGTGGTCTGTTGCATTCCTGTCCACACAAATTCGTGCAGCTTTTGTGAGGACATTTCCATTCGCATCTCTCTTTACAAGGATTACAAGGTTGTCCACATTTGTGTGGACAGACGTTGTGCTGGCAACGATTGGGACATTTGTCATTACAAGGAGGGCACATTTCAGAACATAGATTTTTGCAGGTATGTCCACATATCTGTAATCGTTCACATTTCTCTTGGCAGGGTGCATGGACTCTGCCTTGAAAACATTCGCCACATGTTCCTGTACACGTGTGATCACATAATAAAGATGCGTCACACGGATGTGAACAAAATTTATTGATGATATCCGAATGAGAGTCGGAGAGATGACAGGGGATCGCAACGTCATGGTTACAGACTCCTTGCATTATAACATTGACTTGACATTTTTTGGTGCATGGTAACTGACATAATTCTTGACATTGGTGGCCACATAATAAAACTTTTTCACAAATACTTTTGCAAGTAATATGCTTAGACATACGCGCTGGTATTTCGGTTTTGGACTGGTAATGGTGAGAATCGCAAGAAACTTCTACGGAGTGTCCGCAATTGAGTGTTTTGACAACCATTTCGGTGCAACCAAAACATTTTTCATGGCACTTCTTCTTGCATTTGTGGCTACAAGACAATAACTTGTTGCATGGTTCTTCACATAATAAAGTGAGGTTTTTCGCATCGTTTTGTTTCCCACATTCAATCTTTGCAGAATGAGAGCAGGAAAAAACGTAATCGATGATCACTGTACATGAGCTACACTCATCTCCGCACATATTTGAGCATCTTTCGTTTTCGTGAATGTCACATATTCGTTTTTGACAAGTGTGAATACAAAAAAGGTTTTCGTGGTCACTGTCTTTTTTAGTGTGACATGGATGATCGCAAGTATGTCCACAATCTAAATTATAAACGCACTTCTTTTTGCACAAAAGCTCTGCAACCTTTTCGTAGCAAAAAGCAATTCGTGAATGGCCACACGACGGTATAGTGCGCAACACTTTCACACGACATTGACACGTATCAGTGCACAGAAGTAAGCAAGAGTGTCCCATCGGACACATTTTCAAACAAGGTTCTCGGCACTTTGCGTGTTCTCCCACGTGGCAAAACTTGCTACACTGGTGACTGCATTCTAATAATGTTTGACATTTCTCTAAACAGCCTCCATCGGGCGCATATTGATCAATCTGTTTGTCGGACGCTACTAGTGATACAGTTTTGTGATTGAAGCAAACCAAAGGCAATGCTGATCCGGTAAGTTCTTGTTCTTTGAGATCAGCTAGTAGCCCTCGCCAAATTTCACTGCTGGTTTCGAATAAATCCAAGTTTCCGACAACGTACAGTCCCATCTTAGCTCTCGAAAGAGCCACATTGACACGGTTGTCAGTTTTCATGAATCCCATGATGCCTTCTTCGTTACTGCGTACCAGCGATAAGAGGATGATATCATTTTCTTCACCTTGATAATTGTCAATCACCTTGACAGAAACCCCATTGAACTGATCTTTCGTCATGTGTCGTTGGATTTCATAAACCTGTCCACTATAACCTGCCAAAATGGTGATTTGATTTGGTTCATATTCTTGCTGTAGCAGATACCGGCATAAAGAAACAACAAACTTGGCTTCGAAAATGTTCACGTGAGTCCTGGACTCTCCCACGAATTTCTCTTCCATGTTGGCGTGATTGAAGAAGTAAACGTTGTGCTTGATTCCTCTGATGTGCGGATATTTTAACACTGACTGGTGATCTTCTAGATCAGGATAAATGTGTTTTCTGATCAGCTGAGAAATCTGCGGTCTCATCCGATGCTGCTGTTTCAGAGTGACATAGGGAAAGTTGTTGTTGACCAGTCTTTCGAAAAGGGAGATATCCATGTTGTAGTCTTTTCCCAAATAATAAGTCGTTGGCTTCGGTCTCAATTGTTTATGGTCACCTGAAATAATCAAACAACTAATTGGTTAATTTTTATTTAGTTCATGATTGTGTCTGTGTGTATTGCAATAGCATGAAAATAGATTACTATGTAATGTAATAAGGGCAATATTCCGAAAAAGATGAATACTGTTTGCTTACCGATTAACACTAGTTGTTGAACTGTGGGATTTAAAAGAGCTAGTACGTGACCTTCAAGAACTTCGGCAGCTTCTTCGATGATTACTGTAAGAAATATATTGTCATTTAAAGTAACTTAATGCAGTTTATTATATACTTAAGTAAACAAAAAAATTCACGATGGTGATTTTTTAAATGATTATTAATCATTTGCTTAATAAACAAGTTTACTAAAGCTCGACTAAAGCGACAGGAAACGTCTATTTATGTGAGTTCTATATATTCGTTCGTTTCTATTATTTTAAATTTTTAATTGGAATTTGGGGACCCCCAGTAGCAGGAAGGCCCTACTCCTGCGCTTACTGCGAGTACCTATACGAATAAAATACGCCTCACAAAGGCACAGATTTTTCGGCCTCGCGCTGAAATTATTCTTAGTTAGAAAGCAGTCTTTGGTTTTTTTTCATATCGTGATCATAATACTTAGGCAATTTTCCATATGAACTATTTTTTTTCAGAATGCAACCTTTGCATAAACAAAACTTTTTCTGTTGTATTCAATGATTAGCATATGTCAATAACTTACATTTTATTAATTTTTAAATTTGAGATTTTTTTTCACTTATTTTACAAGTTATGATTTTATTTTACTGAATTCAATGCCCATATTCATTCAGAAAAATGTTCAACTATTATAGAAAAAACGTTTTACCGACTCCACATCCTATTTTATGCAGTGTTGGTTGATATTTGGCAGCTCCTGTAGCGGTCATACCAATAACAAGTGCCTTTTTCAGAATCTTAGCATCATTGTCAGTCATTAACTTTTGCATCCACTCACTACTTCTTTTGTATTCTGAGAAAAGGGCCTGGTCCTGGTGTGAGAGACTTCTATCATATAGTCGTAGCCATCTTCTATACAATTTCCACCTGTCTTCTAGCTTCATTGACCACAGTTTTTGATGTTGTAATTCATAATTGTGCATGACGCTCTTCTTCTTCATTTCGTTTCGAGCCATTGCCTGAATGATAGAACATCGCATTTTAAGAAGTCCATAGTTTTGCTCGTTGAAGAAATATTCGTTCACTAGACTTAAATGTTCACCCCTGCTTGTAGGTTGCTTGACTTGTAAATTGAACATATAAAAAGGATCATTGAGCTGGCTGATTAGCAATGATTCCCGGGTAATTTGATCATAATCATCACTGTCGTCATCACCATCGTATG
Organism: Cryptops parisi; assembly: GCA_034695005.1. NCBI lineage: Eukaryota > Metazoa > Arthropoda > Chilopoda > Scolopendromorpha > Cryptopidae > Cryptops > Cryptops parisi. Next base: position 6,781 of record JAQIWH010000460.1, on the reverse strand, counting down.
TGTCTTCTAGAATTCTGTTATCGATGATTGGTTGATCTTCAATCTCGATGAAATTTTCTTCACTGTCTAAGTCCCAAATTTCTGGTGTGTGAGTATGAGGAAATTCAGTGTATACCGATTGGTTGAATTCACATTGACTTTCATCTTCGTTCCAAGCACACTGTTGCACTTCGTATTCATCAACGGCATCATCCAGAAGTAGTCCTAACCACGAAAACAGGGCGGATCGTTTCCAACAGTTATAGTAGTCGAAGTTGCTCGAGAGTTGCTGAATTAAAGAGTCATCCGGTTCACCAAGGCTTTGAAATGTTCTTTCATGCAAAATGTAGGACCGTTTGTTCTGGGTGTATCTTCTGATCGTAGTATGCTGTACCCTTAACGATCTGAGTATTGATTTGCTGTCGTAAAATTCTTCAGACTTTTTTTGCTTGCATCTTAGTTCACGTAAATTGAATCTTGTAAGGGAGTTGTTTTGTGATCTACTTCCAACTCGAACAATTTTATTAGTGAACTGCTTTATTCCTTCGAGGAACTGGTCCAGAGCATGATTAGTCTCGCACACGACTAATATTCGAGTCCAATCTCGCACATTCTTAAGCATGGCTTGAACAACTTTGAGTCCTATGTAAGTTTTTCCCGTACCCGGGGGTCCTTGAACGATTCCGATGGAGTTACTGAGTAACAGTTGCATAGCTCGTCGTTGAGTTTCATCTAGGTCTATCTCATTTAGACTAGGCCACTTTTTAATATTTCTAACGTCCACTTGGACGAAGCTCTTTGGTTCAGCCGACGCCTTGAGGAGAAATGAAAGATCGAATTTTGATTGACAGCTAATGTATCGAGGTGGTTTAACGTTGTTCTGGGCGTGTATGAGATGACGTTGAAAAGGCATCGTTTTCGGATTGATCGATTTAATGCAAAAAAGAGAATGTTGATAGGGTTCGAAAAATGCCGGAGATTCTGCCATCAAGTAGGTGGTGGTATACGAATGATCGGCGTTGACATCTTCCTCGGACAAAAATGCAACCGTTATCATTCGTGATTTGATCAGGTCCGTGTCTTGGACAGTAGCAAATTTAATGCTTTGAAACTTGTCATTGGACAGACATAACAAGGAGCCATGAATCAGCCGGTTCGAGGATAGCCAGTGTTTCCAACTGATACCTTCAACGTTGAAATGCAATTGGTGTACAATTCCGCATGGGTTTTTCAAAATAGCTTTAGTGATCCGGACGTTTGAATAAATTCGTACATCTTTGAAGCGCCATTTTCTATTGTGCACTTCTGGGTGATTCAGAAATTCGCAGATACCTTCTCGCAAAGGTGCTATGTAATCTTCTCGCAAAAGACGATATTGAACGTCCAAATAATGCTCCATATTGTCGTATTGTCCATGAGGTAAGTTTTTTCTCAACACGGGTTTTTTGTCGTAAACAATTTCCGAAATGTCTGGAACAATGGGGATCTGTTTGTACGCATAGTTCCCAGTATCCTCGGTAGAGAAATTTAACTGTTTCTCAAAATTTGTACTTTTTTTACGAGATTGATTACGACCGTTGAATTTTTTTTTTGGGTAACGAACACCCACATTTTCTTTGGAATTTTGATTTCTTTTATCCACAATACGTTTGTTTTTTCCAACGCGAGTGGTGACTTCTTCCGATACTGAAGTCGGCGTTTGTTTAGGGAAATGATACATGACGAAGACGAGAAGAGATCAAAATAAACGTCAAATTTGCAAAAATATTGCTATTGTTTTTGAAGAATTTCCGACATTAAGATAGTTGTCACCAGTTCATTTTCACTTCTTCCGTACCCATGAGCCAAGAGGAATTTCTGAAGAAAAAAGTAACAAAAATTAGTCATCGTTTAGCCATGGGTATTCTAATTTATTTTTTTTTATTTTCACAATGAGACACTCCGCAGAGTAAACAATTACATAAAAACATAATTAACAAGCAAAAAATTGCAAGTATAAAGAATATGCGTGTACAACTTTTTTTTTTAAAATGCTTGCAACTAACATCACAGTGTGAATCCACACAAATATAAGGTGATTTTCTAATGGCCATTGGTAAAAGATTCCAGCTATTAAAAACTACATAAGGAAATCCTTTAATTTCTATATGAGAGATATTAGCATTTTGTAATGTATATAAATATTGAGATCTTGTTTTTGAATGTGTAATTGAAAAATATTTTAGAAAAGATAAGGGATGATTTGGATTTCGTATTCCATTAGCCAGATGACATAAACGTGTATAGCTGATCATCTTTTTTTATAATCAACAGTTTTTTGATCTTTAAAAAGGATGTTATAAAATGGTACTGACTCAAACCATTTTCCTTATGGTAGAAGAAAACATGTTTTCTTCTACCATGAGTAAACGAACATGACGATTGAAGGCCACTTGGAGACGGTTAATTCTAAATGTGGGAGTGTCTCCCCATAGTGAGGCTCCATAAGAAATGAGTGTCATAAGTTTCGATTTGAGATACAGAACTTTTTCTTTTTGAGTAAGGGTGTTTTTAATTCTTTTGTTAATATATAATTGCCTGTTTATCTTAACGGTAAGTTTTTCCAAATGTAAAGAAAAAGAGATGTTTGGACCTATCCAGAGTCCCAGTATCTTTATATGATCCATTTCATCTTTAGATGGATTTGACATAGTAAGAATTTTAGTTTTTTGCTGATTCATAAATAAACCATGGGAAGAACTCCAATCATTGAGGATTTCTAAATCATTTCTAATATGTAATGTTGTAATGTGGCTTTCATATTTGGGATACACATAGACTAAAATATTGTCGTCTATATAGGAATATACCGTGGCATGTAGGGAGAGGTCAAATATAGTGTTTGAAACAATATTATAAAAAAGTGTTGCGTTAGGCGACCCTTGTACTACGCCTTTCGTGGAATCCACCATAGAGGAAGGGTCATCACGAACTTGAAATTTTCTACCAGTAAAATAGTTATCTAACGCTAGAATGATCTCCGAAGATACTCCCAATCGAATGCAAGCATTTATCACGGAATGTCTGTGAAGTGTATCGTACGCTTTGGCCATGTCTGTCATGACCAAAGTGATATTATAAAATTTGGGATTATAAAATTTTAATAATCTACAATATATAGTTAACATTAAATTCTCACATGATTTTCCCTTAATGCCAAATGAGTGCAAATTTGTGGCTAGGCTTGACAACTTTCCTATTTCTTGGAAAAGTAATTTATCCACCACCTTGACAATAAACGGGAATGAGGCGACTGGCCTAAAAGACTGAAAATTACGTTGTATTATTCCTCCCTTATATAAGAAGAAAATTATTGCAACCTTAAATTTTTCTGGGTAAGTACTTGTGTTTAAAATAATTTGTAAGATCAACGACAAAAGTTGGTGAAAACTCGGTTGGAGATTTAACACCACTGCTGAACACAAAATATCATTAGTGTATGTATAATTTGTTTTTAGTGGAAAAATTTTTTGGACTTCTTCCATTTCCTCATGAGTATGAGATGTGGTAACTGGTAATCTCGGTATCATAATCAAATCATAAGGTTCCAAAGAGGTTATGTTTGTTTGAGTCGGATCATTACACCATTTTAAATACTCTTGATTTTTTCAGGTTCAAGCTTAATTTGGTTGAGAGATTTTTCTGATTTAATAATATTCCATAAAAAGTAATTTTTAAAGTAGAACTGACGTTTACTCGCTTTAAGTTCTGATTTATAATTTTTTTTTAGTCAAAAGATATATATTTTTATTTTCTTCATTAGGAGTGACTGAATTTTTAAAATAAGCATTGTTCAATTCATTTTTGATAATAGTCAACTTATCCGTCCACCAGGTTTTATGTTTTTTGTTTGAGGGTCTATTTTTATTTAGCCTTTTGATTTTTAAGCCATGTGCCAGCAATATTGACTTAATTTCTATATAAACAGTGTCAATAAATAGATTAATGTCAAATCCAAAGTGGTGGGACCAGTGGTCAAGATTAGATAAAATAATATTTCTAATAATTTTTCAAAAAATAACAACAACAATAAAACGCAACCCTATCCGTTTTATTAGCTTTAGATCAATTTAAAGTAATTACAGTATAATAGTAACGAATAAACATTAACCGTTTCTTTTCATTCAAACAGTGCAGCTGAAACATATTCATTTTCAACAAAACATATTTGTTTTGGAAATATTCATTTGTGAAGTGTCTAACAAAACTTGGAGAGTTTAGTTTTCGTTCAGTGTAAATACAGTAAAAGATCTGTAAAGTTCGGTAGTTTCGGGGTGGTGAATTTTTTTGATCTGTCACGAAACCTTATTTTAAATTTTCAGGGGAAACACGATAAGTGCATCTGTACTAGCAGAAATGAAAATAAAAATTGCTATAATATACGATTTTGATTGGTTACCTAACCTCACCGATCCTCCCATTAGCACCACTAAGTGTGAGTTATAGTAAATGATTCATACACACTCATTTTTTATTCATTTCCGCCAGCAACTAAAACTGAAACATTTTGATGGCATCCAACCAAGCCCCCACATCTTACGACGTGAGAGCCACAAACTACGACGGGCCCCCATTGTGTCATGCGCACAAAAATCCTGGTTTCTCATTACAGTATATGGTGTGTGTATAAGTGTCACATATACACACACCATGTAATAAGAGACCACGATTTTTATATTGGTAACGGCGTAGTACAAAAAACTAAACTACCGAAAATTGTAACCATGACTTAATAAATGGATTTCTAAATTTCCAAGGCATATTATAATGGAAGGTTTAGACAGCGAAACATCTTCACAAAGTTATCATCCCTTTCATTCCAAAATTCTTAACTATTGCCAACTTAAAATTTAAAAAGAGTGTCAAAATAAATAACTTTTTCTTGTTTTTAAACTTTCAATAAAATAAAAAAAAAAGTAGTTAAGAACCAGAGAACCAGGCGTCAATCGATCGGACAAAAAAATCTAATGTTAAAAATTATAATTTAAATGGTAATTTCAACATTGTTATAAAGATAATATATAATCAATCGCATGTTAATTCCTGTAATATTCGTGATTTCTTTATTAGAACATCAGTTGCAGTTTCGATACACAATGTTATGATGATGTCATGATGACATCATTAAAGCTTATGGCTGATATCACATTTTTTTTTCAGATTCTCGAAAATCCACCAATTTATCGACATCAGTAGGTGGTTTCAATTTTTCATCTAAGTGTTTTGCTACACCTTGGCGACGTAAAGACATTAAAACATCCACTGACCAAGTTTCATAATTTGGCCATCTAATTTTGGAAACCCAAGCCCTCTACGGTTAGTATTAGCCATGTTAAAATTAGACCAGGATAAAAAATATTTGAAAAGATATTACTGAATTTAACGACACAAACTATCAGTATAAATCTTAAATAATCAAATACAAGATTCACAAATAGAGAACAACTTATTAACAATATCATAATTGTTTGCAATTAGCCGTACTATAGCAATTATTTAACACTTGTTAATCTTGATGAAAATGAATATAAAATTCACAAAACTTTCTTGGTACTCTGGCAATTATGCTTTACATTTAAAATAAGGATTCTGACTTACACATTTAACACCAGATATACCCAAAAATATAATGCTTACGTATTGAAGCAGAATGATAAAGGATACAAAAATGTTGAAGCGTCGATTGATGGATGTATTGATCGAATCGTCTACTTCGTTTCTTACTTCACATAATGATGTGTAGAAAGATGAATGTGCTCAAGATGATGGAATCACTTTCTTGTAGCTGTTCGCCACGTGAAGGGTAACTAGATGATTCCTCACTGTAGTTGATATTCTTTCCCAGACGAATAAAAATCCTCGTCTTTTGTAGTGGCACAGGAAATCAGCAAGCTGGGCTCGCAAGCTTTGTTGTGTGGCCGATCAGCAGAGGATACCGAACTCGTAGTGGCACCGGATCAGCAACTGGGCTCCGAAGCCTTATTGTGCGGCCGATCAGCAGATAATACCAAACTTGTAGTGGCACAGCATCAGCATGCGGCAGGAGATTCTGGGCCCATAACCTTTGTTGTTGTGTCTGGATGGATAACCCTTTGTAGAGTTGTAGCAGAGTGAGGTTGGTATAACCTGTTTGAAGTAACCAAACCCAGAATGGCTGAAGGTTTGATCGTGGTAGACATTGGATTCAACAACTAACCCTTTTTGGATGGAAATGATGTTGTCCACTACTTTGAATTGTCTAGACAAAACTGTTGTGATTTCATGATAAAGCAACTCTCTGCTCTGATGGATTTCAGTTGATTTATCTCTTTCAGATTCACCATGAAACAAAGGAAACAACACGCATGTTTAACAAAAGAATGACAGATGTTTATTCATTGAACTCTTAATGAATACTAAGGAGTGATGCAATCAAATCAGATCACATCACCCTGAGTGATTATGGAATAGTCCACTAATTATGCTTTTTCTATTTATAGGTACAAAATGAAAAAGACTTAACTGAAAGTTGTAATTTACATGTATTGATAATACTAGCTGAGCCCTAACGCGTTGCTGTTAGTCGCGAATCAGGTGGATGGATTGACTCTTCCTGGTTCACAATCATGCTACACAAATTAATTAAATGGCGCAGCGGATGGCTGAGCCTAACGCGTTGCTGTTAAACGGCGTAGCGCAATTTGCAGTGGTGAATCCCAACGAAGTAGAATAAAATACGACAAACACATCTAAACCATCGTTAAACCTTCTGTTACCTGTTGTT
>JAQIWH010000459.1:0-49341 GCA_034695005.1 Cryptops parisi | reverse complement strand
TCACGCACTCTTCGATCCAAATCTCTTTTGTCGAGAGTCGATGACACATCAATGTTTCTTTCCAGCATGTTTTAAAAATTTTAAAACACACACAGAATTAACGCGAAGCCAAATTCGGCTCGAAGCGGTGATGACCGATGATGACTGACGACTGATGACAGGATACGTCATTTATTAATCCTGGGAGACTATTATATAGTAGATTGTTGTTTCAAAAAATGGAGATGATGCTTGGGGTATTTAGAAGCTTTGTAAAATTCCAATAATCTGTACAATTGTATCATTTGAGTAATTAAAAACTTGCCCGGAATAACGTTGCATGTAACGTTTTATAGTTTTGAGTAAATGGCAAATGAAATATTCAGCAACACATTGGTCGTCACATATCAGGTGCCCCGTTTTAAAGTGATATGTGCATGTTTTAAACAAGTATGAGTTTGTCTATTGACAGCACTAGCTAGGCCCATATACAAAGCAGAGTATTTCTATAATAAACTCAATATTGAATTTTTATAACATACAACGTTATTCCGGGCAAACTTTCAATTGTTCGTATATTCGTGGTAGAAAAAAATTTATTTATTTATTTATTTATTTATTTATTAATTTTCAATTTTCCACCCAAATGAGTGAAAATTTTGTATATAACGAAAACTTATCGACATTCCAAACAAAATGTGAGTTTTAGCATAATTTCAAATTGACTACATTGTTGTTGACATAAACTAAATTTGTTCGCTATGAACCCCTGTTAGGTTTTTGTATCACTGCTTATACCCGGAAGCCACTTAATTATAATTCAATTTGATTTTATTATGGAGAATATTTAGTTTGTTTGACCAACTTAAAAAACCTGAAAAAAGTTGCAATTTATATTTGGCAGTGGGTAAAAAACATTACTTAAGAAACAAAAAGGAACACCCTTTATCTGCAAGCATTTTGAATGCCAGTAAGCACCCATTTCCAAGTGACTGCACAAGTTACACACCATGGAATTGAAACAAATAAAAATAAAAATAAACAACAAATTGTCCTCCTATTAGGATATAAATGACGCAATTAATGCAAAATGACGTCATCCAAATGACCATTATTTTTTCACCTTCGAATGTAAACGAATGCAAATGCGAAAATTGTCACGTTGGATAGTTACTTACTTATTTCAAATAAGTAATATATTATTTCAAAATTCTTTAAGAACCACTTTTGAGTGAAAATATCGATTCAAAAAACATGTCATACTAAATCATATTATCTCATATTATCGATCATACTAAAATGTTTCCGATATCAAACAATAACGTTTATGAGATGCGTTAGCATCCATCGATTGAATTATCACCTTTACTTTGAAATTTATCAAACTCTTTGCATCTTTGTATTAAATGCTACATGAAAGGTTTTAATCAGATAAAAAGCTCAAAATTGAAAATATCTGCAAAGATATTCATTCATTCGTTCGACAAAAGCGGTCTCCTTTTAAATTCGATCATCGGAATTCTATTCGAAACTGTTCTATTGTGTAAAAGTCGTGCTTCGTTCATTCTAATAACATGAAAACGATATAATTTTTACGTTTTTAGTATTACTAAAGTTTTTAACTTTTTTTTTTTGCCATCAGTAATTGGTCTGGCTCAAATCATTAGGGAAAATGTTTACATTTTTACACCATCTTTTTAAATACACTATTTTTACATTATCTTTCACCATAGAGCATTTTTACACTTGAAATTGTACTACATTTTTGTTCTTCCTATTTTTTCATATCGGGTTCATCATGTATATTACGAAAGTTATGAAATTTTAAAACCGCACGTGAACTTTATAATCCCTTTGGTACTTTCATGTTAACTGTTTTTTAACCACGTCGATTATATTGATTAATTTTGTTTTGTTTTCCTTTTTGTTGATGTATCGATCTTTATGGATTGATTCCATGTTAGTGCATAAATAAATAAACATACCGGCACTAGCCATCACGCGATCCACAAGCGAAGATTTACAGTTAATAGAAAAGTATCATTACATTTTGTATTTTTAGTTTGAACAAACAGGTGTACGACTTTCATTAGTTAATAATTAACAAGTACTGTACATTGAAAATGCTTGTTAAGCATATTTTTTACAGTTATTGTATATTGCCATATACAGATATGTGTACTAGTACATACATAATGCAAAAAATACATTTTTGATTTCTGCATGTTTCGATTTATACGAATTTTGTTTAATACCAATTTTGTTTTATGTAAATTAAAATATATGCACTCGTCGAGTAATTCGGTATTCGATTGATGTGAATTTTGAGTAATTCCATTTTTGATTTATGCACGTTTCAATTTATGCGAATTTTCAGTAATGCAAATTTCGATTTATGGGAATTTAAATTTATGACATCGTTGAGTAATCCGATATTTGATTGACACGAGTTTTAAGTAATTCAGTTTTTGATTTCTACAATTTTAGGTGATTTGTTTATATACCGGGTATGCTTTATGCGATTTTTGATACATTGAACACGGTATATTCTCGTAGATGGCAGTTTACGTTACAGCTCACTCACTAGTGTAGCTAATATAAAAAGTATCAAAGTTAGATTCAAATAAACATGATTTTCGCGCCAACCGGAATAACTTACCAAAAACACAAACACTCAATAACGAAGTTGCATTGCCGTAAATATTATGTAAAAATATTGCTGTTAACTTTATTATTTTTTTCATTTATTCAATACCGGTAGTGTTAAATGCTTGTAAGTCGCACGTGAACCTAAAGTCAATTGCATTCAGAGGTTAATTCGATAGCAAGAACTAGCAGAAGCCGAGGAAAAAACACAAAAACTCTATTCGCAAAGGAGTGGAGGAGATATAATCGAACACATTAAGCTTTGGTAAATGAAATTGCTTGTGTGGTTTTAAAAGGAACGAGGGATGACCTCAGTCGGTCATCCGGGTCACCGTCTTGTTTGGCTATTAATGAGCAGATTATAAACAAGACGGGGAAGGCGAAAATTGGAATGAATGACCACGTGACCCCCAGCTTATTCAGATGGAAATGGGAACATTTCCTCGAATGAAAGCGAAATTACATTTCGGCCGCGATTTATGACGTCATAGCGAACTTTCGGAAATGAGTGCGCGTTTGCAATAAATAAAATCCCCCAAACACTTTGGTGTGTTTTCTATGACCAGCCAAGCTATATTATACGACTATGGACTCGAAAATTGTTCACAAAGGACGTCTTTGAGCAATTTGCTTGACAAAAGGATCAGTGGATTAACCTTTTTTTTTCTCTAACGTGGTTAAGGTCTAAATTTAACAACCGTGTTTAGACCACGATTAACCATTTTGGTCTTTTATTTTGGTTTGTAACAGATAAACGTAGGAAAAAAACCAATTGTGCAACAAGGTTTTTTTATACATGGTGTCCAACATATAAAGAGACAATATTGATGAAACATTATATTACTAGTAAGTAATTCGTGCTATAGCACGTGAACATACTATTTTACCCTCGCGTTGTTATATATAGTTGTTAAGGTTTTCTTTGTGTGCCAAGTGTATTTTTAATTGAAGCAACTAGTGCAAAAGGGTGTTAACTAACATTTTTTTACAATTTTGAGGAAAACAGTCTGAATGAATATTTGAACTTGCCTTGCTGTCTAGGATAACTTTACACTTCACTAGTATCTTTGCACATATCATTGTTTCGCTCAAACGTATGTGCTAGGAAGATAGAATTGCACCTAACACATTCGAAAATGCTTCTAGATCATTTTTCACCAAAATGTTACTTAACACCCTTTTACACCAAGACCTTCATGGTCAAATTTTTCCACGAAAAGTGCTAGACAGAGCTACTTGCCTTTAATATACTTTAAGGTAGATATTTTTAGTTCAACGAGGCTACCAACTGGCCTTACAGCTATGTTATTTGGCTTTTTGAATCTATTAAATCAGGAAATACAGATATTAAGATGAGGTGAGGATGATAAAGACAGAATAAAGTTTTATGATGCAGGTGGAAAAGGGAGACCCCCGAGAAAACCTACCCCCGTAGTGTGAGATCCCAAACTGATACACATGACACGAGTGAATGAATATAATTCAATGATATTACATGAATTTGGTATGAATATCGTATTTATAAACTAAACTTTTTTATTTTTCTTCATTAATTCGTCTCATAAGGACAATACAAAAAATACAAAAAATATTTAAGTAAGGAAATGATTTCCTTGAATAATATATGTTCGTAACAATTTTTTGAAGTGAAAACAATCCGTTAAACAGGTCGCTTGATTACACAATATAGAAATTTTCCTGAGCCAAAAGGGCAGTGTGTTCTATACAGAGAAGTTATTGTAGAGAAAACGTTTAAGTAATCTATTAGATGAAACATTGGTTGTCGAGAATTTGTGTCGATGAAGTTCCCGTACAGTCATTTGACTATTAAAATATTTATTTATAATATGTAAAGGGTGCGTTAACGGTTGTGCCTGGGCACAGAGGTCATCCATGAGCCGTAAGATTTTGATCCATTTTACACATGTACCAAAAGCTTCTAGTTGTTCGGCAAGGGAAGTTTTTTTGTCATTCGTAGAAGAACGTTTGTTCATAATATTGTCTGTCGTAAGTTTCATGTCGTTATGAAAGTCTTGTAGTATCTGAATGCATGGCAAATAAGGGAGTTCAAGAGCGTTCGTGTCACTGCCATCCGCCATGTTGTTGTCAAAATGTTAATAATTTTACCAGGAAGAAAAAAAAATTAATGAAATGACATAAACAAAATCATCGTTTTAGGTTCAAGAACATATGATTACGTGATTAGGTCCATTTACACATCTATTCCATCAAAACAAACTCAACGTAAAAAATAATTACCAACTTATATATTTTTGTAACGATATATACATATCGTTACACCTAACCGCAAACTTGCCGGTTATAAATATAGAATATCGAGAACAAAGTTAGTAATCGATTAAGCAAATCTAGCCCAGCAAACGACAAGAACCTTGTTTAAAAGTGAGCTTTTTAAAGGTCATATTACGATCTAAATGCAAACCACAACAACACCACCGTTAATTTAATCATAGGCCTACTTGCTCTTGATTGGCTGGATTATAAAGCTGAAAAGTTTCTGTTTCATGTTTTATCAACCCAGAATCAATTTAAACAGTTTGGATTATAACTTTTTACCGCTAATGCAGTTTACAATAGCAAATGAGTAGCCAAACTGTACAAAACTCATCAAATATAGTCTACTGTAGTAGAGAATTTAATTTATTTTAGAACACATTATCAGCCGCAGGCAAAAGATTTCGAGATGAATAATAATCGATCGCACCAGTTTTGAAATTCCAACATTACCAATCCATTCGATGTAACATCGATAACGGAGCATTTAGACATATTACCAACACAGGAACAATTTTCATTATAGTAAATGTCTCTTAATTGATTTGTTCTTGTACTGCAGGACACGTTGCTAAAAAAAAACCCAACAACTTCACCATCAAGTATCTCTTCTTTTCGCATCTAAACGCAAAACAAAGCACAAACAATGACTCGGCAACATTTAGGACACCAAACTCTCGTGCCACCCTTTATAAAATCAATGGAGTCGTCACCAATAGAGTGGAACAAACGCACTTACCAACCCACCCCCATACGTTTAATCTCACCTGCACGAACCGAGGGGAGTGAGAAATGTGGCTAATTATTTAGGTTGGGGAGTCTATTGAGAAGGTTGAAAAATAATGGGCGCAAAACAGTAGCGCAGCGGAAAACGCGAAGAAACTGTGCGAAAATCCAAGACATCAGAGACTCGTACGTTATCCCTGACAGCGGAACTGAGCCTATTATCTGCTCAGTTGCAGCGCGAAATCAAATCTCGTGATTTACGACTGCTTTCGAGAACCTATATATTACCCCCCTCACACACCTAAGTGTATTTCTTTGTTTGTCCAACACGTTTTTTTTCCTCTCTCAACTCTCATTTACGCAATGACTTCCATTGAGTACGTAACTTACAGCTAAAAACTTCTAAATGCTGAAATTAGGCCACTGTAGCTTAAACGTGAACTTATCGTTTATCCTATGTATAATAGTCAATAGCACGGTACTTGAATGACTCAGAATAAATGGTTTTAAAGCATCACAAGTTGGAAAATAGAATGTTACTGTATAATATTTAACACAAATTTATTAAACACTCAGCGCCATGTTTAATTTTCAATAGTAATCTATATTTATAGTTTTTATATGATAACGAATAGAATGTATACTTGTGCACGATATTCGGAATATTCTAGCACATACTCTATTAGGGCTCTATTAGGAAGTCACACTCTAACACATACTCTATTAGGACTCTATTAGGAAGTCCTCGATTTGTGAAATATACGAAAACTCAGTATCAAAATAAATCGCAATTGAAAATAAGTGAAATTTATTTGCAAGAACAAATTAAATTAGACAATACCTACAAATCGTCCGACAAAAATTAAAAACAAGCGATATTTTCTCTCGCGCAACTAGCATCTAAGAGGATTTTTCTGGCCGCATATTAGCGAAATCGTAAATATGAAACTACAAACTCTGACTTCTGGTTAGATTTTCTGTAATCAATTGTTATCGTAATAATCTTCAAAAACCTAATTTGTTTAATCTCGGCTAATATGATCGGCTAAGTGATTGATACATTAACCTATTATACAGTGAATTCTAAAAGTTTTCATACATACGTGTTATTTTTATTTTTACGTTATTTTCGTAAATAACGACTTTACATTTGATAATGCAAATGTTACGGTAAGTTACATGTAATAAAAATGCAATGTCAAGAAGTGTTAAATTTATTATACAGGGTATTCCTAAAAGGTTTAGTCAAATTTTATCCATAGATGCTACGTATAATCAAAACATGAGTCTCAAATGATAATTTCTTGAGATAACCCAGGTTTAAGTCACGTAAGTTCATAGGCTTATTGTCGCATAATCTCTGCAAGTATGCAAATAAGTATACTTGTACATTTCCGAACTCATGTCGGTGTGGACTTTTTGCTAACCTTTTAGAAACATCCAGTATTATATTATATCTTACACATGATAACGTAGAGTTTATTACTTTAGTTTGTTATTATCTATGATCATAAAAGCATTAAGGCATCGGTTTTAAAATATTTTTTAACCGTTGTTCGAATGACAACATGCACAATCGAATCCCTACCGAGTTTAATAATCCGTCAAACACTGTTGACGGTTTTCTATTGAAATCTTCATTCTACTTGTCATGTTTTAAAAAACAGAAAATTCATTCATTTCAATTTTAATTATTCTTTTTATTGTCTATTCTTTTGGGTTGTATATGTCATCTTTTAAAAATTAAATCGGATTTACGAGTGTTTTTAAATAAACTCTAGGAAGTGCTTTATTCTTCATTGAAATCCATTTCCCCTATGAAGGAAAAAGTTCTATCTACAAGTTTAATAATGACAATAAAACCTTCGAGTATTATCATCTTTCTGGCAAGATGGTGGACTAAATTTTCTAAATTTTACAACAAAACTGACATTCAACGTCGTTTGATTAAAAAAAACGAACCAACAAAACTAGCTGAAAGGTAGTTTAAAGTTACACTGATACAACACGTCGAAACCACTAAATTGGATCGAGCTCGGTTATTTAGTATGTTTACTATCCACTTCAAAATGTATTACGCCTTGTGCTATGATGTAGTACGTTAACAACTACTTTAATGCACGCTTTTCATTCCCTTCAATTAATAATGTATTATCCCCCTAAAAGCCAATTATTGCCGACCACTGTGTCAATTATCTCGTGTACCCAATTACTCATTCACCACCGTAATAAAGTAGCTAGTTTTCGATATACATTACCATTTTCGCATAATGGTGGTAATAGGTGATTTTTATATTCAAATTAGATCATAATGAACCTATACACCCACTAACGATGGGATGGTATGGTAAATACACAACGTGAATCTAGGCAAGTGCACACAATGAGTTACCCGGTACTATAAAACTGATCTACCTGTATATAGAAGTTATTTCCCAAATCATTCTCAAAGTTAAAATTGACAAAATTTACCGTCCATAATATCAATAAACCGGTAACATTTCAGCGTGTTTTAATATTAATCCAGGTTACGTGCGGGACCAGGGAACGTTAGCTGTGTTGTAACATTTCATCTTTATTTTACTCACTCTTTCGGTAAGGTAGGTAGGTTAATTAATTTAAATAAATGATAATTTTGGAGTATATGTATTGTCCAGCCTTCGGTCAAATAATTAACGTAACTTTTCTTCCCAGAAGAGAGGTCACATAACATGGAATTTAATATTAAATTGCGCTAAAATACAATTTCACCTGCCACGGTATGCACGATATAAGGTATATATGTTGAAGTTGAGCATTTGAAATTTAAGTATAGGTTAGATTAAATTTAACAAAAAAAAGTACTTTCCGGGTATAGCCAGGCCCAGTCTAATATTTCTATTTGCTTGTACTCAAGTATGGGTTAATCGTGCAGGTTAGATTAGGAAAACAAAACAATATCATACGTTTAATACGTTTCTTTGTTTTTCCTAACCTAACCTGCACAATAAACCCATAATTTAGTACAAGCAAATAGCAACATCAGAGTGGGCCTGGCTATAACCGGAAAGTACCGTATTAAGAAAATGACAGTGTCATATTAAACTGGAGCGTCATTAAAAAATAACTGTCATTATTATGTCACTTTATTATAATGTTTTTATAGACTTTGATCATTAAAATTACATATATAAATAATATATAACCAGTGTTTTAGTGTAGTGGTTATATTACATTAAATAATAGTTAATAGAAAAATTAATTACAATCGATATTAATACACACAAAAAATATCAATACCGGTGTTTTAGTGGCATAATTATGACACAATATAAACGTGTCATTATGCTATTATCATAAAAAGAAAAAGTATTTCCTTAATGACAAACAAAATATAATCCATAATAACCTCATATAGTATCCTCCATCATTATCATCATGTGATGATTTTGAAACCTCCTTTTAGTCATAATATATAATATATATTTTCTTGAATACTTTTCACTCATAGTTACCTTCGTCTTCTCCTACAGAAACATCATTTTCAGAACTGACACTTTCATCCGACGGTAGAGATTCATTATTTTCAGGCTCCCCTCTTTGGTCAGCATTATTCTCACCAGCCATTTTTGTTTGATGAATAAAATAATAATAAATTTTCCCACCTGTCGCCGCCCCTCTTGTTTATAAAACGATCTCTCATTGGACAAATTCAATTCGTTGCAAAACTCTCTCTGATTGGCTGAAATCAAACCGAGGCCAGACGCCAAAGGAAAGCGCCTCTTTTTTCCTTCAGTCCCATATTTTCTCATTCCAAGGATCAAGGAAGTTTGTTTTAAACGTCATCGCTTCATCTTCCGTGGAAGCCGTATCGAAATCGACTGAATCTCCTTTCATCGTAAGAGATTTAACAAGGTATTTTGGTTTATTCTTTAAAACAAGTGTTATTCTCAATCTCGGATTGCTTAAAATCCAGTTGTTTGGCGAGGATCATGCGTTGTTTGGATGTCGGCGTACAATAAACCCGAAAAGTAGAATGCCTAATGGCTGCCATTTTTGTTTTGTTGGACCTAACATTTTAGCATTGCGGCGTTGTTCGTTTGGATAAAGGTGTTCGAAGTGAATAGAGGTGATTAAAGTGTGGAAAACTAATGTTATCGTAGATGACAAGTCATGTAATGACGTTTGAAGATTTGTTTTGTTTATACACGTGGATGCTCCCAAAAAATGTTTTGTTACTGAATTAACATATTCAAACAATGATAAGTGTAAATGGCACCCTGAACGGATATGTTTTGTATCCAACCCAGTATCACACCATTTTATTGACAAACTTGATAATAGAAAAGAGCATTTTAACTTTTAATGACTTCTGGATAGAATAAGTCTTATGTGAAATGTTACTTTCAACAATATTAATTCTTAGTTTGATACAAAACGGTTGTGTAGTAACGATGAATCGATTTGATTTTCATCCATTTATCTATCACATGTGTCTTCGAGATAGGAATACATTGTGTGGTAAACGTTGACTTTAGCTTGGTGGGCGGAGTTCAGGTCGTTTAAGATATCGTTAAGATAAATGTAATATTTTAATGTTGTATTTTTCACTAATTTTAAACGGGCATAGACGATAGTTTAAATTAGTTGAAAACAACATTAAAAGGTACTGTTTGGTTTGCATTTGGTGCTGTAGTAGTTGTTTTGGTACTTTCCGGCTATAGCGGGGGCCCGCCTGATGTTGCTGTTTGCTTGTACTGGTTATGGGTTTATTTTGCAGGTTAGGTTAGGAAAACAAAACAAAATCATACATTTAATATGTTTCTTTGTTTTTCCTAACCCAACTTGCAAAATAAACCCATAAGCAAATAGCAACAACATCAGACGGGCCCCGCTATAACCGGAAAGTACGGCTGTTTTTATCGTACTTGAACTCTATGGGTTTATTTACCAGGTTAAGTTAGGAAAAAAAGTAAATGTTTGTTTTTCCTAACCTGGTCGATAAACCCATACACACCATTGAAAGTTGAGGTAGATAAAAACTACTACTGTACTCCTACTAGTGCCACCAACCATGTTTACAACTACGAGGCTAAACCCAGTAGAATATTCCATTTATTTTAACGGTATCCTACATTTAGCTAAACTGCCAACCTGAAGTCAAATCTTCCTCTTAACCTAACCCATTGTGTCAAGGTTTTAAACTAGAACCGTATTCCCGTAGTAACTTTGGGAAGGTATGAATTATTAATTTTACAATTTTTTTTTGCTTGTTGTATAGAAATAATAAAATGGCAGATGAAGCAGAACTTCTGGATTACGAAGATGATGAACAAGATCAGACCGCGACGGACGGAGTTGTTGATGGAACAGCGAAAAAAGAAGTCAAAGGCTCCTATGTATCAATTCACAGTTCCGGTTTCAGGGATTTTCTTTTGAAGCCCGAGTTACTTCGTGCTATTGTTGACTGTGGCTTTGAACATCCTTCGGAAGGTACATTGATCAAGAATGATTTAACATGACGTTGGCTAAACCCTTTATACATTAATGAAATTGTTATATCGAGTGGTAACCTTTTTGTTTTAATCTCCAGTTCAACATGAATGTATTCCTCAAGCCATTTTGGGGATGGATATTCTTTGCCAGGCTAAGTCTGGTATGGGAAAAACAGCTGTATTTGTTTTAGCCACACTGCAACAGATTGATCCTGTGGATGGACAGGTAAATATGGATCCGTTTAAAACTGTTGCTATTGTATTTGCAGTAGATGAAAAATTGCGTGCTTATGTGTTTGTTTGTTGGTATGTTGCAGGTGTCTGTATTAGTAATGTGCCATACTCGTGAATTGGCTTTTCAAATCAGCAAAGAGTATGAGCGCTTTTCGAAGTACATGCAGAACATCAAGGTCGGCGTTTTCTTCGGTGGGCTAAACATCGAAAGCAACGAGAAGATGTTAAAGAGCAATTGCCCTCACATTGTCGTCGGAACCCCTGGACGAATTCTGGCGCTGGTCAGCAAAAAGACACTCGACTTGCAGCACATTAAGCACTTTATTCTAGACGAATGCGACAAGATGCTTGAGCAGTTAGGTAAGAATCGTTCATTTGATACTGTTTTTGTTGGACTTTTTATTTAAATAATCCTAAGCATACACTGTGATTAACTTCAGTATGGAGCAATTTTAAGACGGTTGCAATTTTTACAAGTGTGTGTTGGAAGTAGCTATTTCTATGCATTTTGTTGGCAAAATTAAGTGTATTGGTTAATACAGTACAGTGAAATTTGGTTGTTATAATCACGGATAATGTTATTAATTGGTTATTATTATAATCAGTGGATCTGAAATCATTATCATCAGCTGGTTATTGTTATCAAAAGGCACTGGTCCATAATGATCAATAATAACTGATATATACTAATAACACTACGGACACGAATAAACTTGCTTTCAAAGTAGAAGATTGTTATTGCCTTTAGCAATGGTTAATCTTTTTTGATTATGAAACTCCAATTCGATCAATTTGTGGACAACTGTGATGTCGGCTTTTTGCCCAACCAATGAAAACTGGTTGGCAAGAAGCTGATTTCACAGTTGTTCACAAATTGCTTCAATTGTCACACCAGAAATCGCATGTGTCGGTGGGTCTGTCTATTTTAAAATGTCAAGTACAGATCGGTTTCACTGTATTTTTTTCATAGCTGTAAGTAAGCAAATAGTGATTGTTGTAGAACACAATTAAACAACACAAGTGTTTTTTTTTTTTGTATTTTTGTACGCTAGATATGAGACGAGATGTTCAAGAAATATTCCGAAACACACCTCACGAAAAGCAAGTGATGATGTTCAGCGCCACGTTGAGCAAAGATATTCGACCAGTCTGCAAGAAATTCATGCAAGATGTAATTATTCCTCCGCCCTTCTTCGATTCACCACATCTCATTTCTTCTATACCCACTCTCGGTGCGTGAAGCTTCGCAGCTTCCACGTCTCCAGTTCCACACCTCCAAGAAGGCTTTGCTCATCCTCCGAATACGAGTCCTTCGTCTTCTTCGCTCCACGTCAGATCTCCTCTTCCAAATTTAAAAGTCGACCATGAAAGTCGTTATCACACCCAATTGGCTCTAAACAAAAAAAAGAAAGAAATGCATATGTCAGATATATATATCCCTTTAATACCTTTCGTCATCCTGGAAGACAACCCATTTGTCGTATAAAAGTTGAGCGCTAAGCCTCGTTACCCGAGGCATCGTTACCACCCGTAAGAGCAAATTTTTTGCTGCAAAACGAGATGATGAATGAATGAATGATGAGAAAAATTTCGAGTCCACCATCCATCCACATTCAACGCGAAGATGATGCAGTGTCCAAAAAAGTTTATATAATGCAAAAAAAAAAAAAGTTATCGCTGCGTATCGGGTTTCCCGTGTTGGCCATCGGTGCACGAACTGTCGAGCATTCACAAAAGGTCTGGTGGCGAGTTTTGTGTGTTGCTGGGAGAAATGCAAAGGCTCATCAACCGTTATGCATCCGTCTGCTGACGCGACGGCATTAGGACCGATGATGATTGATGCGTTTTGTCTGCTGGCTGTGTGTTCCGCCATGTTGAAGCATCTGCCAGACGGCCCGAAGGCGTACGTGAAATTGGCGAGGGAGAAGCCTTCCATCCGCTAAGGTCTCTCTTCTGAGGTGGCGGCTTGGCTTTCCATCTCGCCCAGCAGTTCCACACCTGGATGATGATTGGCTATGCAAATTGATTAATTTTTATTCCATTTAATTTCATTCCCTGTTATATATATAAAAAAAAAAGATTTAATTGGGAATAGTTGAGAGAAAAAAAAATTACATAAAGAAAGAAGTCAAAAAAAAAAATATTAACTTTAGCACAAAAAAAAAAAAAGAATTTTTAAGTAATCAGATGTGATAGGTTTTACCTGGATTATTTTCTTTTATGTACGCAAAAAAATAATTGGGGGTTGTTTATTTGGTTTTTAACATTTGAAGTTGCTTTGTTTTTGCAGCCTATGGAAGTGTACGTTGACAACGAAGCTAAGCTTACATTGCACGGCCTGCAGCAGCATTACGTCAAATTGAAAGACAATGAGAAAAATCGCAAATTATTTGAGTTGCTTGATGTTTTGGAGTTCAATCAAGTGAGTGGTTTCATTTCGGCATTTTTATTTGTCACGGAGGCTATTTTGGATTCAAAGGATGTCTCGTTTTTTTTTTTTTTTTTTTTTTTAAGGCCGATCTCTGTTGTTTTATTTTGAAACATCGTTGTGTCGTGTCCCATGTCGGAGTTGTAGATTTGTAATGTTTGGGTTTTGCCTTTCAGGTGGTGATCTTCGTTAAATCCGTTCAGCGTTGCATGGCGTTGGCACAACTGCTCGTCGACCAGAATTTCCCAGCTATTGCTATTCATCGTTCGATGACTCAGGAGGAAAGGTTTGTGTGTTTGTTTGGCTAATAGTTTTGTTAACAAGTTACAACCGAGTTTTACTAAACGTTACTTTTTTTTGTTGCAATTTCCAGGTTATCACGATACCAGCAGTTCAAGGATTTCCAGAAGCGGATTCTTGTTGCCACCAATCTGTTCGGACGAGGCATGGACATTGAGCGTGTCAACATCGTCTTCAATTACGACATGCCCGAAAATTCTGACACTTACCTCCATCGTGTAAGCATTGTTAACTTTTTATAGTTGATATGTTCTTGGATTAGAATTGTCGCAAGGTCAGCAGGCCGATTAAAAAGTGGTTTGCTTTTGTGAATGCAAGGTTGTTTGTCACCAGCAATGTATAGAATCCAGGCGTACTGTAAAATGCCTGATTTAGGCAATGTATGAAGTCATTGGAATAGGCAATCCAAACTTTTGTTTAGGCTTGCTTGCTTGCTCTTTTTTTTTTGGGGGGGGGGGGGTGTTTGTTTCAACTATCTTAATAGTTGTATGCAAGATGTGTTATTTCATACTTTGCCAAAAGAAATGCTGGACATTCTATATAATTCAGTGGACTCTGATAACATTAATCGTGATTACATTAACCAATGAGCCATTGCTACATTGCCTGTACATAACACAAGTTGATAGCAAGATAAGCGTGGTTACTAATGAAATTTGGTGTTTAGGTTGCACGAGCTGGTCGATTTGGAACAAAAGGTCTAGCCGTGTCGTTCGTTTCCGACGAGGAAGATGCCAAGATTCTGAACAGCGTTCAAGATAGATTCGACGTCAACATAACGGGGTTGCCCGACGAAATAGACCTCTCATCATACAGTAAGTGTCGCTAATTTATTTTGCGTGCTTTGCGACTGTGAAATCCGTACTTAATATTTTGTTTTCTCAATTCTAGTTGAAGGCCGTTGAACTACAGGTACTTCAGAGAATTTGTGTACACCGGTCCCAGCCGATTTCATGTTTAATATTTTTTTTTTTTTTGTCATCAGAATGAGATATATTTTTTTTTTCCACCAACGAAGGTACTCCCTTGACATCATAAAAAAAATTGTGATGATCAAAAATCCTTTTTATCCAATACTAGCATGTCATTACTTTTTTTTTATTTCGGGAGTTTTTATGAACTTGTGTCAATTGTGAAGATGGCTGCCATTG
Source organism: Cryptops parisi (assembly GCA_034695005.1). Lineage (NCBI taxonomy): Eukaryota > Metazoa > Arthropoda > Chilopoda > Scolopendromorpha > Cryptopidae > Cryptops > Cryptops parisi. The sequence goes on along the minus strand of JAQIWH010000459.1, from coordinate 34,108 downwards.
TTTTGGGTTTTCATGTCAAAAAAATAAATTCATTTTCATTGAGTGCAAGTGGAAAAAAGTTTTTTTTATTTTAGTTTTCACATTCCTTGCATAGAAAATTAATGTACTTCATATTCTGGATGTGATCTTGGCGATCATGTTAATGTAACTAGATCACATTAATTTCTAATAACAACCATAACGATAATAAATATTTCATTTTGAAATGTAAATACATTATTTTGCTACTTTATTTGTTGTACTGTGAAAAGAATCGTTAAAGTAAAATAGGAACTAGTGTAATAAAACTATAAAGAAATGATTATTCGAGTTGCTGTGAACCGTTGTTCGTCGAGACGAGTTGTTTCATCCTTCCGTACCAATTGCCGATTTCTGTGTTCTCTTTCAAGTCCTTGAACGTTTCGCATCCTTCTATTGCGTTGAGGACACCGTACACAGCCTGTAATACAAATATGGGCATCCACATTTTTTTAGACAATTATACTCAATAAGGAAAAATTCAGTGTTTTATGTTTTGTCCCTTGAAAAGCCTTTCAAAAAAGAAGGCTTTGGGAAGTTGGGAGATTGTTGGACTTCTGCAACTTGTCAGTAGGCTGTTTACTTAGTTTTTGTTGATATTTTTAAGCGTAATAATTTATTACGATTTATTTAGCATTTTACATATATAGGGTGTTCCTAGAGGGTGTTACCACGTGTTATGCATCAAAACAACCCGAGTCTAGAAATCCATAAGCCCACTCATTTGAATGCCTATAGTGATATTAGGCATGACTTCATCTTGTGTTATTTCGAAGCATTTCCGGACCCATGTTTTAATACGTAGCATCTATGCTTAAAATTTACCTAACTTTTCAGGAATGCCCTGCATACGTAATAAATATTAATATTTTTCACGTGATGAACGACTTACCAAATCGGCAAGATTGGGTCCTTTTCCACCATGAAACGGTTCTCGGCCAATCGCTTTAAGCCACTGTCTGCTGGCGTCGTATAACGATTCTCGTACGTCGTCCTTCAACTGGTGACTAATGATGAAGTGGCATTTCATTATCAGCCAGGTTTTAAGTTGTATGCCTTTTCTGACATTTAATTTTTGGTGTGGCAAGTAGAATAATTTTTGGACAACTATCAGCTTTCTCATTCAATGAAAACTGATTGGCAAGAAGCTGGCGTCCTAGTTGTCCACAAATCTCTCCACTTGCCATACCTAAATCTGTGTCAGAAGAGCTTCACTTATAGACTAGCTATTCAACAAAAATAAGTGTTCATTACCGTTTCTTTAATCTTTTGCCCACGAAGTACATTGCCGCCGCTCCAACGTAAATCACGAGGTAACGTTCCCAAGCAGGAAAGTTGCTTTCCCATTCACCAACCTCTGAGAACCATTTGAACGCTTGAAGAGCTTCCGCTGGTTCCCGATAAACGTTGGGTGAAAGCGTGTGCACCAGAACGCTGTCAGCCCACTGACGCCATTTACGTTCTCGTCTACGCAACAAACATTAAAATACATTATAGCCAATATTCAAACGAGTTTTTCGCGTACGAGATCTTCAATGTTTACTTAAGTTCTTCATCCGATCGCTTGTACGGTCTGTCACCAAACATGAGGAAGTAACGATTTGCAATTTCGGATATCTCTTTCCCATCTTCATTGGTGTACGAAACCAATGGGAAGCTGTCGACGATGTCATCGAGACGCTGCGACGAATCGAGCAAGTAACTGTGCAGAGCGCTGATGATGACTGAAGAGTCGTTCACTTGCTGCAATTACATAAATTACGTTATTTAACCCATCGGCATGAATTAGTAATCTTTCGAGCCGCACGTCATCGACTATAGACTCACTTGCACTTTGTCTTTGTTTTTAACGATAAGGATCGGCACTTTCTTCGACGGGGAAAATTTGATCTGCGACCGAAGGACAGGGTTCACCTCCACGACGTCGTACGAGATGCCGTAGTAGTCGAGAAACGCTCGCACTTTGCAGCAAAACGGACACGTTTGGTACTGAAACAGTGTCAACTTTAACCCGTTGGTGTCGGTTCCATTCGCATACACAACCTATGGAGTGAAACAAACCATAATTCCTCGTTAAATACCTGCTAGGTTTTTGTATATACTTTTTATATTCACTATGTGAATTTACATCAGTTTATTTTTTGTTTTTAATTATAAAAACTCACATGTTTGGAAGGAACAATGCGACTTGGAATCTCTCCAGAATTAGCTTTTATTTCAGGATTTCTCATGTATTTGGTGTAGAAAGTTCCAGCAATTGACAAACCGGTCACTCCAAAAAAAGAATACAAGAAATATCGCTTCATCTTGGCTATGGGACCGTAAAATGAAAGGAAATTCCTTTGCTGGCATTGATATTTATAAGGATTATTGGGTTGACACAACAAAGATCTTCCATTTATTGTTAAATACGATGACAAAATCTTACGACTAGGCCTGAAACAACTCATTTTGAAAACCCCCAAAATGTTCCAAACTCGACTCAAAAAGTCAATGTGCGTTGGTCATTATCATGACTTATTTATATGTGACGTCATGTAAGGTTAGTGACGTCAGACTGCAGCACCAAGTGCCATACAGTTCTATGATCTTTACGAATTTTCACGCTCGGCCAATGTAATGTGTTATTTTTTCATTGAATATTTGTTTTTTATAAAATATTTATTGATTTATTCACATTTTTTGTTGCTATTTTTAATTTAATAGATAATTAACTATTTATTGTAATTTTTTATTATTGTGACATTAAAATATTAACGGTGTGTTGACTTGTTTGTAGTTCCATAGGAAGTTGTACAAAAGTTAAGTCTTGAACTTCCGGCCGTCTAATACCGGCTCGGCACGGCATTGCTCACACGTTGCATCATTTATTGCAGTGGTTTTGCTAAAGTAGAAGTTTAATTGCAAGTATATTTATAATTCAATGAGTGTAATTAGATAGTCTATTGATTTTTAACTTTATTTATTGTATTTTCATGCAAACAGGTAAATTTCAATAGGCTGTTCAACATGACAGATGTTGTGGCCAATGGTCCTGACAGTGGGACAGGTGAAGAACAGGTTGAGAAAAGTGCAGCTCAATTGAAGAAAGAGGCTAAGAAAAAGGAGAAATTGGACAAATTTAAACAGAAACAAGAAAAACAAGCCCAAGTCACTAATAAACCAGAGGTATAATAAAAATTATTTTAACCACAAACAGAAAAAGTAAGGAATAAAAATTTGAGGAGTTGGGTGGAATAACTCAAAAATGTAGTTTTGAGAAAAAGTGCAAAAACAAACTTTTAAATTCCTGTCAACTGTATATTTACAGAAGGAAAATGAATAGGTTTTGCCAAAAAAATCTGTTAACTTTACTACTTGACAGGCCTCAAATTACATTGCATGCTAATTTAAAAGTGCAATTACGCCGTTATTCCAAATATCGTGATGAATGCATTTACGCCGTTTTTCCGAAGATCAGTATCGCTTTCATTGTTTTCAAGTGAAGCGACAAAACGAAAGAAATTTCACAGAAAATTTCATATTTACAAATAGTCTTGCTCCAAAATAGTCCGAAAGTGCAAATTATAGGCAACCCAATTTCTTTATGCTATAGACTGGTCTAAAACGATACGATACATGCGTTTTAAGGAATAATGTACGTTATAAGTGGATTTACGTTGTTTTTCCACCCGACTCATTATAATGTGATTTTTCTTAATATTTAACGTTCACTTATTCCTATAGAAAAAAGAGAAAAAGGAAAAGAAGGAAAAGAATATAATTTTATATGAATTTGAAACACCAGCCGGTGAAAAGAAAGGTATACAAGAATAAAACTTAGAAACTGTTATTTCCCGCACTTAATTATAAATTTGTTCTCGTTTCAAAATTTTCAATAAACGTTTTGGGGGCATGTTTATTTAATAGAAACGAAGAGTTATATGCCCGATGCGTATAGTCCCAAATACGTCGAAGCTTCATGGTATTCTTGGTGGGAAAAGATGGGATTTTTCAAACCCGAGTATAAGGTTAGTTGACGAGTGATAATTTTTATCATATATTATTTTTTATAAAATATAGGCTTTGATTAAAAAAAATGTGATAATTTGTTTATAGGTTGCTGGAGAGGAGCAATCGTTTACAATGGTTATTCCACCACCTAATGTCACTGGGTCTTTGCATGTCGGACACGCTCTGACCAACGCGATACAAGATGCTATCACTCGATGGCAAGTATATATATATATCTGCTGTTTCACTCAATTATTTATTTGATTAACAGTAGTGAATGTAGAATTGTTAAAATATTTGACGTAGGCATCGAATGAAAGGCCACGTGACGCTGTGGAATCCAGGTTGCGATCATGCCGGCATCGCTACTCAGGTCGTAGTGGAGAAAAAACTTTGGCGTGAAAAGAAATTGTCAAGGCACGATCTAGGACGTGAAAAATTCATTGAAGAGATTTGGAAATGGAAAGAGGAGTAAGTTTTGATTATTGACGAAACCCCTTAATGGCGTTGTAGTGAAATTTTTCATTCAAGATTGTTATAGAAGAATGCGTGGAATGTAATTCTAGGAAAGGTGGCAGAATCTACGAACAGCTCAAATTGATGGGATCTTCGTTGGATTGGGATCGAGCTTGTTTCACAATGGACCCAGTGAGTTTTCAAAAAATAGAACTTGGAATGTGGATTTAAGACACGTTTAATTAAGATCGGTTGTCAACGACATGATTTTGCAGAAAATGTGTCGAGCAGTAACGGAAGCGTTCGTCCGACTTCACGACGATGGAACGATTTATCGAAGTAATAGGTTAATCAACTGGTCGTGCACGTTGAAGTCTGCCATCTCCGACATTGAGGTAAAATTCAGTACAGGATTTTTTTAAAATATTATAAGTTGTTTTTTTTTTTTTAGACTATTAACCACAATATGCATTTTTAGTTTTTATAATTCAACATTTGTTTTGTCGTTGCGATATTTTACATATCCAGGTAGATAAACAAGAGTTACCAGGTCGTACTCTACTTGCCGTTCCTGGCTACAAAGACAAAGTTGAATTTGGCGTCATCATTTCCTTCGCTTACCCCATCGAAAACTCTGGTAAACGTCGTTTGTGGTCATCTTAGGTTATCTTATGATTAGTTTCAGTGACAGTAACTATTGAACATTAATTTCAGATGAAGAGATAATTGTGTCAACTACTAGAATCGAAACTATGTTAGGCGATACCGCCGTTGCCGTTCATCCTAACGATGAACGCTACAAATCGCTACATGGGAAGTTTGTCGTTCATCCCATATGTGATCGTCGCATGCCGATTGTGTGCGACGATTTTGTTGACATGAATTTTGGAACAGGTGAATTTTGTGTTGATTATCAGTCTTTTTTAATTACTATAGTACTAATTCATTTTTAATCAATTGCAAGGTGCTGTCAAAATAACACCAGCGCACGATCCGAATGATTATGAAGTCGGCAAAAGACACAATTTGCCGTTTTTGACAATCATCGATGATGTTGGAAACATAACAGGAGAATGTGGACCTTTCACTGTAAATATATTTTTTTTTATATGCAAAAATATTGTTTTTTGTTTTACAATTCATAGTCGTGTTCCATATGGATTAATATAAAGTTGAGACTAATTTTATTTTATTTTTTTGCCTGCACAGGGTATGAAACGTTTTGATGCCCGAAAGGCCGTTTTGAAGACGTTGACGGAAAAAGGATTGTATCGAGAGACTAAAGATAATCCTATGGTCGTTCCTATTTGCAGGTAGATTTGTTTGTACGCTTCAAATTCAAAATGACCCAGTGTCGTTAAACTTTGTTCGTATCTGTTTCATTACACAGTTCACGTCGTTGGTTTGCTTTATGTCTCGTTTTTCTTTTGCAGTCGTTCTAAAGATATCATCGAACCTTTGATCAAATCACAGTGGTTCATGGATTGTTCCGACATGGCTAAGAAGGCGATTCAGGTAGTTCGATACATGTCAAAAGAGCTTGTCATCAACGTTGAATTTTGTTGTCATTGTTTGTTTAAAATTGTTTTTTATAGGCTGTCGAAGATGGAGATCTTAAAATCATTCCAGAAATGCATGTGAAAACGTGGAATCATTGGATGGGGAATATTAGGTTTGTGTATTTGAATCTCGCTTTATAATTGAAGGGCCTGGTGCAAAAGGGTGTTAAGTAATAGTTTTGCAATTTCGAAGAAAACGCGTTTGAAGATCTGAACTTGCCTTGCTGTTAATGGGCCATTTTTGCACATATTGTTGTTTTGCTTAAAATTAGGCGTCAAGAAGGTAGAATTGCACCTAACAAATTCGAAAATGCTTCTAGATCACTTTCAACAAAAATGTTACATAACACCTCTTTTACATCAGACACCTTATTATTTTGTGTATATATGTTTATTAATTTTAATTTAATTTGTTGGCGTTAATAGGGATTGGTGTATTTCCCGACAACTGTGGTGGGGTCATCGCATTCCAGCGTATTTTGTCACCTTTAAGGATTCCGACGTGTCTCCTGGTCATGTGAGTAATGTGATTTGATGTTTATAACTTCACTTAAGAAATAGTTTTACATTTTAGCTTACAGTCAGCGTCCTATGTTATTAAAGTACGTTGCGATGGAGTTTGTTTGTTTTGAGTAAAATATTTTTTTCATGTGAATTGGTTGAAATAGGATTCCGACAACAATTATTGGGTGAGCGGAAGAAGCGAACAAGAAGCCTTAACAAAAGCTTGCGAGAAATTTAACGTTCCCGCCGAAAAGATTGTTCTTCGACAAGACGACGATGTCTTGGACACGTGGTTTTCTTCCGGATTGTTCCCGTTTTCTATTTTCGGGTGGCCGAACGAGGTACATTTTTATACTATTTCTTGTTTTGTTTTTTAACATGTGAAAACAAAATTCATTGTTTTTGTTTGTTGCATCGCAGAATGCCGACTTGAAGAATTTCTATCCTGGAACATTGCTTGAAACCGGTCACGACATTTTGTTTTTTTGGGTTGCGAGGATGGTCTTTTTCGGACAGAAGTTATTGAACCGATTGCCGTTCAAAGAGGTGAGAAACCAATCTTTGGTGTCGAGAACGTGGTTCAGTGTTGATTATCATTGAAGGGCCTTGTGTAAAAGGGTTGTTAAGTAACATTTTGACAACTTCGAGAAAAATGCGTTTAAAAGAACTTGCCTTGCTGTTTTGCGCCAATATGTTTGCAAATATTGCTGATTTGCTCAAAATTATGCGTCGTAAAGGTGAAATGTCACCTAACACATTTGAAAATTCTTCTAGGTTGTTTATGACAAAAATGTCACTTAACAGTAACACCCTTTTACACCAGGCCCTTCAATTGTTTTGCATGCTGTTTTTATTTGTATATAGGTGTATCTGCATGCCATGGTTCGTGATGCTCATGGGAGAAAAATGAGCAAGTCGCTGGGCAATGTGATCGATCCAGTGGACATCATCAATGGAATCACGTTAGAGGTGTGTGCATTTTTCAGTTTTCGTGTAACGAATGCTCGTTATATTATTTTCTTGTAGTTTTTTTTTTTTCTAGTAGTTTAATACAGGGTGTTCCTGAAAAAATCTAGTCAAATTTTCAACCACAGATGCTGTGCATCAAAACAAAGCAAATAATCCATAAAAACATTGGTCTAGAAATGCTTTTCCTTTTGAGATAACATAGGGTGAAGTCACATAACTGCACAAGCTTGTTGATTTATAATTGCTTTAGGTATGCAATTGAGTATGCATTTCGAGAACCATGTTCACATGGGCATTTGACTTTGTTTTGACGCGTGACATCTGTGGTTGAAATGTGACTAGACTTTTTTTAGGAACGCCCTGTATATCAGTCGCCGGTACAACAGTTGTGTCTTTTATATACTTTAATGATATAGGATCTCTATAAAATGTTAGAGGACAGCAACTTAGATCCAAAGGAAATTAAAAAAGCAAGAGACGGACAAAAGACGGACTATCCCGACGGTATTCCGGAATGTGGAACCGACGCATTACGTTTCGCGTTATGCGCTTACACTGCACAAGGTTTGTTTTTTTTTTTTTAGGGATATATGTCTATATCATTTGGTGGTAAATTTTAATCATTATTTCTTCTTTGCATTAAAAACTAGGCCGAGACATCAATTTGGACGTTTTACGAGTGCAAGGCTATCGCTTCTTTTGCAACAAACTATGGAACGCAACCCGCTTTGCTCTGCTGGCACTAGGAAATGAGTTCAAACCAGAATCTCGGTTTGAGGTAAATGACATGTACAGTGGAATTTGGTTAATATTCGTACGTAATTCGTACGTACAGTGGAATTTGGTTAATATAGTCACGGATGATGTTATCAATCGGCTATTGAAACCAGTCTGTCCCAACACACTGTTTTATGTTTTTATCAATTGTTTAATATTATCACCCAGTTATTGTCATCAAAAAGCAAAAGTTCCAAAGTGATTCCGTTTTGTTTTTCATATAATCTTTTTTTATTTTTATAATTTTTTTAATTTATATAAATATTTTTTTATTTTTATAAATATTTATTTTTATTATTTTTTTTATTTTTATTTATTCTTAAAAATAAATTTTTTATAAATATTTTTAGAAAATTATTTTTTGTTTATTTTTATAAATATTTTATTTTTATTTATTTTTATAAAATCATTTTTTATAAATATTTTTGTTTTTATTTATAATATTTTTTTTATTTATAACTATTTTTGTTTATAAATATTTTTAATTTTAATTTATTTTTATAAATATTTTTTCATTTATAAATATTTTTTATAAACATTTTTTTTTCATTAATTTATAAATATTTTTTATACCTATTTGAAGATCACAGGAAAGGAAACTGTCATGGATTTGTGGATCATTTCTCGGCTACGTCTCGCGATTGAGACTTGCACGAATGGATTCGAAAATTACGATTTCCCCGCCGCGACAACGGCTTGCTACAACTTCTGGCTGTACGAACTCTGTGACGTTTACTTGGTAAATGCCTCCATCAAATTTGTATCCTATGTTAATCGTTATACATATATATACAATTCATCCCACATCATAATAGAAGTTTTATAATTTGGTTTCGGGCTCTTCACTTATTTGCAGGAATACCTCAAACCAGTGTTGCAAAGTAGCGAAGAAGGTGCAGTGACGATTGCAAAGAACATTCTGTACACGTGCTTGCATGTTGGTCTTCGTCTCATCAGCCCATTCATGCCGTTCATCTCGGAAGAACTGTTTCAACGGTTGCCGCCAAGATCGGAGAACGAACCACCGAGCATCTGCGTTTTCCCTTATCCAAACTCTTCCGAAGTGAGTGCTAACTATTTTTACGTTTGTTAGCGGAGCGAGTTGATGGTAATGACTTAAATTTTTTTGAATAGTTCCCAGAGCGAAATGCAAACGTTGAAAAGGATTTTGAATTTGTCCAGAAAGCCATTCACGTCATTCGCTCGGCTCGTTCCGAATACAATCTTCCAAACAAGACGAAAGCAGATGGTAACTTGTTTTGGTTTTGGAATTAATTTTTTTTTTTAAGGATTTATTCGAATTATTATTTTTTTTTGTGAAGTTCACTTGCAACATAGTGAAGGGGAAAGACTGGATGATTTGAAAGCGTATGACACCGTCTTGAAAACGCTATCGTACAGCGAAAATGTCCACATGGTCACGGAAAATGCTCCCACCAAGGGATGTGCTATCATCACATTGTCTGATAAATGCCAAGTTCACCTAATGCTTCAGGTATATATATACTTCATTTGTTATCAATCTATTGGGATGATATATATAGTTCATTCTGTGACTGCACTTAGAAGAGAACCGGAATCACATGTTAGTTTGTGTCTGCATTTCAGGGACTAATTGATCCCGAAAAGGAAATTGTGAAGCTCGAGCAGAAGCAGGAGAGATTAAAGTCGCAGTTGGAGAAGTGCATTTCGTCGACCGAAGTACAAGACTACGAAGCTAAAGTACCTCTGGATGTGCAGAAAAGCAATCAGGAAAAGGTAACAACAATAATTGTCATAAGTGGTTTATTTATTTATTTATTTCTTTTAATAATACCAACGAATTGGTTTAACCAGATCCAGCAACTCGAGGGTGAAGTTACCAAGTTGACGGAAGCCATTTCTACTTTGAAACTGATGAATTAGATCAGATCACAAGCAGCTCGCCTCAGCTTGATGTATTAAGTGACAATTAAAAATGCTTTTTAACTCCAATGAACTCATTTTCCAAGGTAATCATTCATTTTTTATTATAATATATTTTTGCGCATCATTTAAAGGGGGGAAATGGTTTCCAGAAATGAACAGAATAGACTTTTTGCACAAGGAGAGCTTTCTATTCTAACAATGTTTCTGAAGTAAAATGAATTGATGCAGTAATTACTGGGTAGCTATAACTACTGTCAATTTTTAGAAATTTCCAGTGATGCTGTCGAGTGTCTTTTTTTAGTATGGCAGGTCAAATACTTGCATAAAAAAAAAAACATTTCAGACAAATTGTTTGAAAAGATGGTTATTTCTGCATGCTATGTAAAGCTATTCAAAGTTGAAATATTAAAACAAAAATATTGACTTTTTTATACTGAACAGTTGCCATAGTGAAGAAAAGTAGTTTCAGCTACAATTACTTTAGTATATAGTTTGTAGTTGAATCACTTTTAAAGTAGTTGGTGCTTATCACCGGATTGAAGTTTCATACGATTTAATTTAATAAAGCTAGCGATCTGATTTAACGTACAGGCATAATCCAAGGCTAAATTTGGTTCTATTTTACCAATTATGAAAAATGTTAATTTTAGTTTTTGACCTTAATTTAACAAACTAACTTTTTTTTATGGTTGGGGTTATAGAGAGATGAATTGAGTAAATTACATGCATCACCGATATAAACATTGTTAATGTGGCTGTTAACTATGAAAAAAAACTAGTCCCATTATAACTGTTGCAAATTTCCACCAAAATGTGAAAGTTTAAGTTTTATTTCTCAAAGGTATCAAGTAAAAATAATTTTCCTTTATTTACAATGATTTTTTTTTTTTTGTTTATTTAATTTGTTTTGATTTCTAAAGTAATGTAACTAAAAATTTACAAGTACCACTACAATAAAAAATCTGTAGAAATTGTATGCCAGGAGAGCTAGGTGTGTAATTTCTACAGCTTTTTCAATGTTCTCGCGCTTGCAAATTTATGGCTCAAAATTCTTCGTTCTCTTCACCTTCGCCGTCGACGGAATCGAGACCGACTTCTTCGTAGTCCTTCTCCAAAGCGGCCAGATCTTCACGGGCTTCGGAAAACTCCCCTTCCTCCATGCCTTCGCCCACGTACCAATGGACGAAAGCACGCTTGGCGTACATAAGATCAAACTTGTGGTTAAGTCGGGCCCACGCTTCCGCTATAGCAGTGGTGTTGGACAACATGCACACGGCACGTTGGACTTTGGCTAAATCGCCTCCTGGCACAACAGTTGGTGGTTGATAGTTGATACCCACCTGCAAGTAGAACGGAGAATTAGTCTTTTGCGAGAAAACGAATCGCATCGTCTCAAAACAGAATTTTACCTTGAAACCAGTTGGACACCAGTCGACAAACTGGATGGTTCGCTTGGTCTTGATGTTAGCGATGGCTACATTCACGTCTTTTGGCACCACATCTCCACGATACAACATGCAACAAGCCATGTATTTGCCATGACGTGGATCGCATTTCACCATCTGATTAGCAGGCTCGAAACAAGCGTTGGTAATCTCGGGAACAGACAGTTGTTCATGGTAGGATTTCTCAGCAGAGATTATCGGTGCATAGGTTACCTAAAGGAAAAGAGGCGACATCACTATCCTTTCTGAAGCTGGTTCGTCGTCATCGACCTAAGGAAGATAGGCTTACTAGTGGAAAGTGAATGCGAGGGTAGGGCACTAAATTTGTTTGAAACTCTGCCAGATCGACGTTCAAAGCACCGTCGAAGCGAAGAGAGGCGGTAATGGAAGAAACCACTTGGCCGATGAGACGATTCAAGTTGGGGTAACTTGGACGTTCGACATCAAGGTTTCGTCGGCAAATGTCAAAAATGGCTTCGTTGTCCACCATGAATGCGCAATCGGAGTGTTCAAGTGTCGTATGGGTGGTGAGAATTGCATTGTAGGGTTCAACTACTGCAGTGGACACCTAGATTAAACGATTCCAGATTTTAAAGCTAATAAAGACCTCGATCGTGGCAAACAAGCCGGTCGTCGCTTTCACCTGGGGCGCAGGATAAACGTCAAATTCTAATTTTGATTTCTTCCCGTAATCGACCGATAGACGTTCCATGAGAAGGGAAGCAAACCCAGATCCAGTGCCACCTCCGAAACTGCGAAACACGAGGAAACCTTGCAATCCCGTGCACTGTTCAGTCAGCTTGCGAATGCGGTCCAAAACTGGATCGACGATCTCTTTTCCAATTGTGTAGTGTCCTGGAAACACATTTAATTTTACTGCCAATTCGACAAAGAATCTTGCTTTTCAACTGAATTCAAATTTACCACGAGCGTAGTTATTGGCAGCATCTTCTTTGCCAGTGATGAGCTGCTCAGGATGGAAAAGCTGGCGGTAAGTTCCAGTTCGCACCTCGTCTGCCAAGAAACAAAAATTTTCATGGTTCATCAGTGGAATTCTAATCACTTGGAAGTGTTGCAATGGGCAAAGTTGTTGTCATACCGACTACAGTTGGCTCCAGGTCGATGAACACGCAGCGAGGGACATGTTTTCCCGTCCCGGTGTCGCTGAAGAACGTGCTGAACGAATCGTCGCCTGGAGCTCTCGTGTCACTTAGTAATTGGCCATCGTGGCCAATTCCATGTTCCAGACAGTATAACTCCCAGCAGGCATTGCCGATCTGAACGCCAGCTTGTCCAACATGTATGCTAATACACTCGCGCTGAAACGAAAAATTCTTATTACTTTAGTAATTTTAACACACAAGGATCCCAAATGCTGGGAAATGTCCAAATGCAGTGAAAATAGAAACGTGTCAACTAATTAACTTTAGCCTTACAAGACTTTGAATTACACATTGGATTGATTTTTACGATTTTTAACTTTTGGTTGGAATTTTACAAAACATTCTTTATGGTTGTTGGCTAAATGCTCAAGAAATTCAATTCAAGCTGTAGAATTGTAGGCATATCAAAACACACTAACTCATTGGCTGTTCCAAACCCCTCATTTTTAAGTTTTATTCATGTCCAATATAAAATTATTATACTTTTATATTAGAAGGATGTTTAAGTGTACTGTATAATTAAACACAACCCGTTTAAGTTTCTATCAACTATAGAAGCTTAAAATTTCTTTCCTAATATCCACAATTATAGGTATGTTATATATTCTGCATAATTTACCTTCTCACACAAATCATATTTTTAAAACTTGTGTAGGATTAACATTAATTTTAAGCTCGCATTTACCATTTTTTGTCACTGATGATGAAATTTCAATTCGACGAAGTCAAGAAGGATGTTGTCACGATGGTTGTGTGTGTGGAAATGAAATTTTTTTTAATGTCCTGCTGACTTTTATAACCTATGTTCAATTACGCTTCCTTATAAATATTACGATTGATAATCATGTTGAGCAAAAAAAAATAATATTTAAATGTGAAAGGTCCAATAATAGTGACTATCACAATTCACATTAACAATTGTGGTGTTTTACAAAATTTATATTACTGAATATTAATTTCAAACGTTACAGTAAATGATATCCTTTAGAATAAGATGATATAACATCTTTCTCCTCTTTCAAATTTAATGTCTCAAAGTAAATACTGATTATTTGTTTGCATAAAAAAAAATAATGCGATAAAAATTTTATCACATAACGTCAAGATGATTTTGTTCAAATTTAAATATAATTATTATTAAAAGTAGTCGTTTACATTACACGTTATGGAAAGTTAAATTATTTTGGTAAAAAATTAATTAGTGATAATAATTATAAATACATAACTAAAAATCATAACCATTAAAAAACGTTAAATTTAAGTAAACATCATTTTTAATGAAGTATTAAATTAATTGCAAAATAAATCCATAACCAAGTACAAGCAAATAGCAACACAAGATGGGCCCCGCTATAACCGGGAAGTACCCAACTTTTTATGCTGAAATCATGTACAGGTTGGATCTCACTAATCCGGGATTCACTAGTCGGGACTTGGAATCTACAGTGAATACTTTAGTTCATAATTTTTAAATTTATGGTTAATTTTAAATTTTCCATAGACTTCACTTGTTTGGCAAAAATCCTCTAATCCGGCCACTTTTTGGTCCCGAGCTTTCTGGATTAGAACTTTGCTTATAAGTTAATTTTAATAATTTATTTAAAAAAAAAGCAGTCTGTATACAGTATTAATAATTCTTATCATTTGATTTATATATAAAACCACATCGAATTTGTTTACTTTGAAAAAAGGCGTTTTGAGTTGACATTGCCGTGGAATTGCCCATATCCACTTATTATTTAAACTTGTTTTATACTGGCAATCATTTATTGCTCCGAATAATCAAGTTTGCTGTAAATAAGTTCCAAAATGAAAACATCAAAAAGAAAATTATTACATTATACAGTGAAACATCTCTAAGCAGACCACCGACTGTTCTATGAACTAGTGGTCCATAAAAGAGGTAGTTCCAGAATGAGAATTAGGGTTAAAAACAGTAGTTATGAATACTGCACTATCCACATTAAACAGCAAATTCTGTAAAAAATATATGACATTTCAAACTTTTTAGTTCGGTTAGTAAAGATTAAAGGTAGGTAGGTTTTTTTACGAGGGCACTAACCAGCCCTACGGCTGACCTTTGGCCCTCAGACTTTATTAAATCGGAAAGTACAGGAATGATGATGAAGATGGAATAGGGTTATATGAAGCAGAAGGTAGAACCCTGAGAAAATCTGCCCCTGTGGTGTCAGACCCCAAACTGAATCCACATGGCACTAGTGGAAGGCAAACCCGGGCCACTCCAGCCAGAGGTGAATTCTCCAATTACCCTGCCACCACAGGATCTAGTAAAGATAATAAAATCGTTGACTTAAAACCAATAAAAAAATATGACAAGGGAGCATTTGTTGAAGTTGACTCTTTGAAAAGTAGTAAAGAGATTTTGACTGGCAAACTGGTCCCTTAATGGGGGTAAAATATCACTTTGAGAGGAAGGTGGGATAAATAACAGCAGGGGTGCCCAACCTTTCGGTAGTCAGGGGCCACTTTAAAAATTTTGTACATGAAGCGAATTCAAAAGCAAACACTTTACAGAAAGCTTGTGTAAAAATACTTCAAATCGATTGCAGTGTCCATGGACTTTGCTTGTTAGGTATTTAATAAAAGAATAGGTGTTGTATTTTATTGATGGTTAAATTTATACCTTACCTAGGGAGGTTATTTGATCCTGTTTGGTGTAAAAAATTATTTAGTTCAACAAGGAAGGTATAGTCTGGTTCATGACCTCTTGACAGCGCTATCTCGCCTTCTGCCACTAAGCGAATGTAGTCCCTCACCATAGTTCTTTCCTAAGCTAACTTAAGGCGCGTATGGAATATGGATACAAAGTGAAAGGCATTCTCGGACCCTGATTGTGCTTTGCCTCGTAACTGATTTGAGTGCGAACCAGAGTATAGTAAACCAGACCATTTTTCTGACCAGGGAACCCTAAAAAGTAAATAAATTGTGGTAAATCTTTTTACCACAAATAAAAAATCAATCTACTTTTCTGTCCAAATTAAGTAGATAACGTAATCATGATAGAAATTTAAAGTTTCTTCATAATAAAATTGAATTAGCAATCCGTTAGTGCCTATTAAGCACCGTCCTATAAGACATCAGCAGCAAACTCCCAAGGCTTTAGCATATTGTATCACATTGCAGAAAAAGGTCCTCCATCTTAAATACAGGCATACCTCAACTTTCATCACTTTTTAATTTGACAGGGATACCTAGACTTTCACCACCTTTAAATTTATACCAAATGTTTTTGTTAGTCTCATTTTGTGACTCCGAAGGCCGTAGTTTTGTTTTAGAACCGATTAACTAATCGAATCGGATTATTTCGATATACTGCACAGTAGTTAAGCGTTGTGATAAAGTTAAAAAGAACCAAGGTTCTCAAGCTGCAAGAAAATCTTGAACTTAACAAACATTCAAAAGTTGTAACTACTGTACGGTATAGTATATGTATAGAAACATTTTAGGAAGCTATACATATTTACTTGTTTTTTGATTAAGGTTCTCTATCTAGAGAAATTTTTTTAAATACTTTATTTACATTTATTCCTTTGATGAGGCAGGCAGTAGTAGATTGGATTAATTTAATTGCAACCTGAAAGTTTAATGAACTATAGCACCATACCATGCAAGAAATGAAGTTCAACCACTGCAGTTAAAAATAAAGTGCCTAGTTGTACTAAATTTAGAATCAATGTTATCCACGGTTTGGCAGCACCTAAAGAAACTTGCAAATCAACAAAAATTCTCCTTCCCCACCAAGTTTCCAGTTGGTTTGTTTTTTTTTTTACATTCTCAAAGAACTCGCAAAAATAAACCAAATTTTTTATTATTTACTCATCTAAGCAGTTTCAGATTTTAGTTTCTTCGCCAATACAAAACGTAGAAAAAAAACAAACAAATATTTAGCTCCAAATGGGGTTGATATCTGTATGAAGAATTTCAGGCTTAGTATTCTTCGTTCTCTTCGCCTTCGCCGTCGACGGAATCGAGACCGACTTCTTCGTAGTCCTTCTCCAAAGCGGCCAGATCTTCACGGGCTTCGGAGAACTCTCCTTCCTCCATACCCTCACCGACGTACCAATGGACGAAGGCACGCTTGGCGTACATCAGATCAAACTTGTGGTCAAGACGGGCCCAGGCTTCAGCAATAGCAGTGGTGTTGGACAACATGCACACGGCACGTTGCACCTTAGCAAGATCACCGCCGGGCACAACAGTTGGTGGTTGGTAGTTGATGCCGACCTGCAAGGAAATAGTGGCTCAGTCTCGAGTTACTCTACTGGGAAAAATAAACCGCATCGAGGTAAAGTAGAATTTTACCTTGAAACCGGTTGGACACCAGTCAACGAACTGGATGGTCCTCTTGGTCTTGATTGTAGCGATGGCTGCATTGACGTCTTTTGGCACCACATCTCCACGATACAACATGCAACAAGCCATGTATTTGCCATGACGGGGATCGCATTTCACCATTTGATTAGCAGGCTCGAAACAAGCGTTGGTAATCTCGGCAACCGACAGTTGTTCATGGTAAGCTTTCTCGGCAGAGATTACGGGTGCATAAGTTGCCTACAAAGAGAAAAAGTCATCGGATTAACATGTCATCTCACAACTGGCTGTTAATCTTCAACTCGAGGCAGAAACACTTACCAGTGGAAAGTGAATGCGTGGGTAGGGCACCAAATTGGTTTGGAATTCCGTAAGATCGACGTTCAAGGCACCATCGAAGCGAAGAGAAGCGGTGATGGAGGAAACAATTTGGCCAATAAGACGATTCAAGTTGGTGTAAGTTGGGCGTTCGATGTCGAGGTTTCTTCGGCAAATGTCGTAAATGGCTTCATTGTCAACCATGAATGCACAGTCAGAATGTTCAAGCGTGGTGTGGGTGGTGAGAATCGAGTTGTAGGGTTCAACTACCGCAGTGGAGACCTACAAAAACGTCAGGCTCTAAGTAAGCATCGTTTCAAACCAGGTAAAACGACACGAACAGGTCGTTGATCAGTACCTGTGGGGCAGGATAGATGGCGAATTCCAACTTGGACTTCTTCCCATAATCAACTGATAAACGTTCCATGAGAAGGGAAGCAAATCCAGATCCGGTGCCACCTCCAAAACTGTGGAAGATGAGGAAACCCTGCAGTCCGGTGCACTGGTCTGCCAGCTTTCGGATGCGGTCCAACACGAGATCAACGATCTCTTTGCCGATGGTATAGTGTCCTGCAAGTAGTGAAATGAGATGATTGTGTTTTAAACAACTTCCAGCAAGACCAACAATCATCTTATTCTTAAATCTTCTGAATATTTCTGAATTTACCTCGAGCATAATTGTTGGCAGCATCTTCCTTGCCGGTGATCAGTTGCTCAGGGTGGAAAAGCTGGCGGTAAGTTCCAGTCCGCACCTCGTCTGCCAAAAACAAAAAAGATTTTCCAAATTAGTGGACATTCTAACCATAAGAAATAGCGTTTCGCAAAAAAACAAAACAGCAAAGGTTTTTTCTTACCGACTACAGTTGGTTCCAAATCTACAAACACAGCACGAGGGACATGTTTCCCCGCCCCGGTCTCACTGAAGAAAGTGTTGAATGAATCATCTCCACCTCCAACGGTCTTGTCACTTGGCATTTGACCATCAGGCTGAATACCATGCTCCAAACAGTACAACTCCCAGCAGGCATTGCCGATCTGAACGCCAGCCTGGCCAACATGTATACTGATACATTCACGCTGAAAGGAGAACAAAAAATCAAATCTTTACTTCCCTGTCCGTCAGTCACAAAAAAAAAATATTTCAAATTTTTCTACACTACTAAAAATCTACTTAAAAATAGAAACACCGCAACTGATTAATGATGCATAATTATTTAGATCAATTTGTGGTTTATTTAGTTAACGCCTTTTTAAATTTAGCACTGGTCAACGGTTTATTCCAAACATTGGTTCAAACTGTGGGGGGCCACCAACAAAATAAAGTTTAGTTACAAATGCTTGACACTGTTCTCAAGCTATTACTCAACTTGTGTAAATGTCACATTTAAGAGTTGCACAATTTAGGTGTGGCAACTTTGGCAAGCTGTTGTCAACCGAAGTCAGCTTCTTGCCAACCCTCGTTAAATGGAAGCTCATATTGTCCACAAATTGCTCCACTTGCCACACCAAAAAAAAATCGTACGTTAGGTGACTTTAAAAACCTCCCAGTCACACACACAATTGTTGGGCAAGTCTTGCAATTTTATGAACTGGCAGCTTCTTGATCAACCAATGGAAAAAGTATGGTTAGGCAAGAGTTGTCAGTTGTTCACAAGTTGCTGGACTTGCCCAACAAAAGCTGTGAAACAGAAAGCCACGTAGGTTCAAACTAAGTACCACGTAGTCTCATCACTAAGCCACGAGTTTAGGCATACCAAAGCAGGAAAAGTTTAATTTAAAAAAATTAAATAAAATAAAATAAATGCTCAGCATAATTGAATCATTCGCACAATTCAAAATAATATTTCCGGTCAGTTTACAATGAATTCTCGACCTGGAACGTCGTCACATTCAAGGTTCTTTATTCCACTTCACCGATAATCTTAAGACGCTTACTCAACATCGTACTAAAAAACCTTAACATTTACAACCAAATTACATAATCTCATAACATTGCAGGTAAGAGTGGTCATCAATGCGTAACCAAGTTCCGACTTTAAAAAATTATATAAATCATAATTCACTGGTTCCAGCTAGTCATTTCTTCAAAGCTTTAATCTTGTCTCTTGTCAAAATCTACCAAGCCTTGACATTTAATCTTTCGACAAAAAGGAAATCGCGCCAATTAGCTATTCTATCAGCACTAACCATCAATTGATTTCCAACCTTGGGATTAAAAATAAAAACAGACCCTAATTAGACAAAACCACATAACTCATATAAAAATGTCAAGCACCACCTCTCATCCTTTCAATACACTCGACTGCCACGCTATCATGAATTCCAAACACGCAAAAAATCATTAAAACCTAACGAGCCAATGATTCGTCCATCGTCTCGCCAAAGGGATGACATCATTTGGTAATGAATAAAATTTATTATGCCAATTCCACGTAAATGGACATGGAGCTTTTATTTTCTTCTGGTGGATCAAGATTTTAAAGCGATATAGACAGATTACTCAGCACGAGCTGGCACGGGTCGGGTCAATGACTACGTACATTAAGCTGAATATGGAAGACAAAGAACGGATGACGCACACACACCGGGAGGGAAAACCGGTCAACACGCCCAGGTCGAGTGCTTACAGTATGCCTTTAAAAGGAATTGATCTCAAAAACCATCACCACTGCTACGTGTGAGAATTAGGTTATGAAAATGGGGCTTTTGTGGGAAACTCTTTCCAGAACATTCTATGGCCGATGCATTCAAAGCACTTCCATCTGCTAAGGGTGCGGAACCAAGTGCGCCATTTTTCGGTGCAATGCCATTCCACGTTGCAGTTATTTCACAATGACTGCATACGACGGCATCATATTTTAAAAACATCCAGCGATTTTACACATTACAAAATCATATACACAAACTTTGAAAAATCTAAATGCCAAAGTTTAGAGCAGAAATTCCTCTAAATGTTATGCAACTTTTTAAAAAATAAAATGCTATTTAATTTTTTTTTTTTTTTTTGTGGAAAATTCATATCTACTTTTTAATACAAATGTATAAGCTACAATATTGATAGTTTCGCATCACCAGCCTAATCGTTCAGAGAACACCTTCACAAATGAATATTTTCAATATTGGACCATTTTTCAGATTAGTCAAAGATAAAAACAAACTAATCAATTACAGTGGAATTCGGTCCAGATGATGTTATCAATTGGCTATTGTTATCATTTTTTTGGCCGCAACACTAAATTGTTTTACTTTCCTTGATTAATGTTATCAGCCGGCTATTGTTATCAAAAAAAAAGCACTGGTTTCAAAAGTGATCACAATAACCGGATTCCTTTTTTTTATTTTTAATAATCACTTTTGTTGAATTAACTTGATAAAATACTGATTTGCACGCGAACTATTTAACAATTGCTTTGAATAGTATATAAAATTGATAGCTTGTAAAAATGTAATTGAAATTCAGTTAGAACGTTCTAGAACATCAACAGCAAAGCCTTCAATTCATAAAATATAAAACTTGCATCATTTTTTCAGCCCGCTCATCCCCCATATAAAAAACTTTTAATAACTAAATAAAGCAACTAGGCCTTATTTTATTTTTAAAAGTGTTTTTACTGCAATTATTAGAATAGTTGTTCTTTTTGAAGTACGGAGAATAAATTTTATTTTTTATCAGGAAATAATTTTTATTTCACAACTATTAAATGATTCAGCAGTTGTGCATGAGAGCCTATAATTAACAAAGCTATTCGAAACAATTACATTTTTTGTTCCTGGTCATTTTTATTAATCCTTGCAATTATTACAATTTACACTGAAACATCTGCTTACAATTTTCAAAAATCTTTCAAAAATATACAACTATTTTAGACTACAAATATCGAATGACAAAATACTTATATATAAAAATTTAATCTATTTTGTTTTATTACTATTTAAAACATAAGATTCTCTTGACCTCAAGCAACAATAGGTTTTGGCGCGAGCACATTAACGGCCATGGATGCCATATTTTGAGCAAAAAAGAATTGGAAGTAAATTCCAAAACAAGATGAAAACGTTCCAAAAAATTAACTTAACGGCTCATTAAGTTAGTAGATAAAAAATATTTGTCAAAACAGTTTCGAAAAAACTTACTAATAAATTATTTCTTTAAAAGTTAACAAAGAACTCGTCGTTACCCCTCCCATACTTTAACCCTAATTGGATTTCGACACGTTCATCTTGTTCCATTTACAATTTACGCGTTAGAAATTAACTATAAAACGTTATCGATTAACTTCGAATCCTTTTTAAAGATAAACTAACAAGATAAGATAAATAAAAGATCAGACAATTGACTTCTAATTACCATTTTGGTGAGTTTTTGAGTAGAGGAAGTAGACGGTTTGCAGGGAGCGATTAAGCAACGGCAAGCTCTCACAAACGCCTGGAATGAAGAATTTGAAACTTGCTCTTCCTTTTATACTCCTCAATCACGTGATAAAATAATGGGCGTGGTCAAGTAGTTGATTGGCCAGTTTAAATAATTATTTATGGATTACGTCATGATTAAACCAACTGACACACTTATTTTATTTTCTAGCATTAATTTCATACCAAAAAATTACGTTGTAATGTGAAGAGTTAAATAATATAGTTAACAATGGTAAACAATTAAAGATTAGACCGTGCAGTAGTGAATACTAACTACTTGGTTATGTTTTTGTTTCAAATGTGTTTGTGCCGTAAGTAATGAATAGAGTATTTGACACGAAAAGAGAATTTTGTGGGTGATTATTTTAATTAACGTTCCCTACAGACTTTTTATTACATAAAGTGAAATTTTAACTACATATTTATAAGTTACATAACATTTGAGGTTTCCTTTAGAAACTGGTAATATATAAAATTGTGGTTTCTTTGCCCTATTAAACCAGTGACCACACCCAAGGAAAATATCGATTATTTTTTTTTGCGTATGTTAAAAATTTACTTGAAATTTTTTTATAATCAAATATTTTTATCAAAATTTGTAATGTTATTATTCAATAAAATTCTAAAAAATGAAATATATAATAATTATGGTTTTCAATTTTATATAGTTTATGTTTTTCATTATTTAAATCGGCTTATGTTTATTAAATATACTTATTAACCGGTTTCAAATTCAATCGTAAAAGTTAAATTCTTTTTTATTACTGCATGAATTTTAACGCTTATAGAAAAAAATCAAAGATGACCCAATATGGTCGTAAAAGGCGGTGTTACGTAGCTCCTCCTACGTGGAAATCAAAAATTTCTTTATTATGTTTTTTTTTTAACATATGAAGTTGCACTAGTGCTCTTGTGTATGTAAAATAGCATTTGATCGCTGTTTCGTGAAAAATATTCGTCTAAAACGTTGTTCACTTAAGTTTTATCTTCTCAAAGCCGATGATAAATCTATCAAGCAAACAAGACATGAGAAAATGGTCGAAGAAAAATAAATTTCACACAGTGAGTGGTTCAGTTCTGTCTCACTGTTTTGCTATAAAATAGTAGGCTTAAAAAATGGACCTACTCTATGCTTCTTTTGGTTGGTTTGGTTTGTTTGTTTCCTATAGCTTTGTGAAAATATTATAATAATTTCTTCATATAGTATACATAAAAAAAAAGAGGATATGGAAATATATGAGTAATCAAATGTTGCAAGTTTCCCTTATTATTCCTTCCTGTACATCATTGCATTGGTTTGAAAGAGAAAAATGGCAACATTTTGGTTTGTTTGTTTGTTTGTTTGTGGATAGTCATATCATAACATCACACTTCAAATAAATCAATTGGTAAAGAAAAAGACAAACTATTTAATGATCACTAAAGGTTTAGCTTGTAATAGATTTCTGTTGTTGTGAAGCTTGTTACTATATAAGGAAAGTTGTAATGTTTCAACAGGGTGTGTACCACTGCAGTCTTTTTACTACTGAAATTACTATATACATCAATCTGTATATGGAATTGTACGATGACTTCATTTCTATGAATTGATATCAATCAAAAGTTGTATTAGATGACCCAGACCGTCTGGACAGGACCGAAAAACAATAAGCACTTTTGCTGCTAAGCTTTGATTAACGGATATAAAATTTAGATACAATGTTGACAACTAGGATACATTCTGTAAACAAATGAATGTAGTTTACTTGATGATTATATTACTCATTGTAATAAAATAAATACATTTAGTGGAGTTTAATTATAAATAGAAATTGTTATACAAGTTTTGTATTTCAGATTCAACTGAATTACACAAATTTTAATTCAGGCAATTAAATTTGATAATAGTTGCTATTTAATATTGGCAGCAAAAAATATTGTATAAGACGTAGTTATAACAACAAAGGCTAAATTTGACCAGGTTTAAAACAGAAAATTGAATCATGAGTCAAATTCTTTATTTAATTTTTTGTTATTTTTGAGTGAAATTTCAGAAGGTGCAAAATCTGCATTAACCAGATTTTGTTAATGCAGATTTTGATGCAACAAAATAGTGTTTTGTCAGGTGTGAGTTCACCTGTTGACAGTGACAAAAATGTCATTGGAATACCGAGACTACAAAATTGAATATACGTTAATTACGATTATTTGTTATTATATATGTGGTAGATTTTAATATTGCAGTTTGTTTGAAATGTTGCAAGTGTTACAGAGATCAAAACTAGAATAGTTTACCGATACACTAGTCGCCAATCACAGATTTATACCTATTATATTAGAAAGAGAAAATACAAAGTTTTTTTTATCTGTTCAATCACTTTGATTCCAGACTAAAGTTGTCTCATTTGTCAACTGAGTTTTGCATCGCACTATAGTTGATGGTGTTAGCTATATGTTGGATAAGTTAATTTTATTTTATTTTTTGCATGTAAGTTAATACGAGGAAAAAATCACAATGACATTTACATCTGCATAAGCGTAGTAGACAAAGGTTTAGTTGGAAATGACAGTTATCAATTACATTGAGTAAAAATAATTTCATTGTAGTTGTGGTTTATATGCAGTGTGAACCCTTTTGTTGTGAAAATGTCAGTATTAAATTGATTATTCTCTGTGTAGAAATCTTCGGCATGGACGACAATGTAAGCCATGACTCCGATGATTCCATTCCATCCAGCGATGGTTTTGAAATAATTCACACCCTGGAACCCGAACTGAAAATTGCCGGCAACGGATGCATTGAGGACTTGAAACAGACCATGAGCGAAGTTCTGATGGATTCCGAAATGCCAGTCGTCAAGAACCCAGTCGAGGATGACAAGTCCATCCTCGACAAAAGCCACGCCAAAACTATCGACGTCATCGACTCCAACAAACTAGCGAATCACGAAAAAGCGGTTTCGGAGACGACGGAGAAGGCGGGTGAAAAGTTGGAAGCTCCCGAAGCCAAGGACGCTACCAACGATAACGACGTCACCCCTTATGCAGTTTATTCCAATCCATTGCAAGAAAGTGAGTTTATTTTAGTTGTCAATGGAGATTTTTGTGTTCATCGTAGTTGTTAATTTTTTTTTCATGTCAAAAATATTCGATAAATTTTGTCGTCGTCGTTGCAGATAATGGAATGTCACCACCATCGTTTACCACTCTACCGAATGGGAGCGAAGGCACGTTGTTCTACGATATCACATACTTAGGGGCAGCTACAGTCAACGATGGTCACGATGAGAAAGAAATGCGACATAATATGAGTTTCTTGAATGCCCAAGCCATAGATCATGCCATTCAGGTTACGTTTGCTGTACCGAGCACCCCTGATGGTTGCATCATGTACGTCGTCGTTTCACTTTTTTCCGGTCTTAAAATCAGATCGTTTTATGTTCAAGTCTCTCCAGCATTAAATGCTGTGATTTTTGTTTTGTTTTTTGTTGTTTCAGTTTGTTTGAGCCCAACAGCAGTCAGGAGATAGCGAGTTTCAAAATCCATCGCGTGAGTTACTGCACCAGGGGTGATCAGGAAACACCCGAAGCAATGTGTTTTGCGTTTTCGTGCAGTCACGGTGATGGAAGCGACAGCAGCACAATCTTCCACCAGTGTCACGTCTTCAAATGTCATTCTGCTGAACAGGTCAGTTCGGCACACATGATTTCGGGGTGATGGTTTTCACTTCACTTTAAAACCTATCGTTTTTGAAAGTATACAAGTCCTATTTATGAAAGTCCATAAATGAAGTTGTTAATGTTTCAATGATACAGTGGAATCCAGTTATTATAATGTTATCCATCGGCTGTTGTCATCAGAATCGGCCAGTCACACCGTTTAATGTTCTTCACTTTATCAGTGTTTCAATCGGTGCAAAATTGAACCATTAAAATATTATGCAAAATTTGTGTAATAATTTTTGACTAAACAAAATGATAATGCTAATGGTTGAATTTAATTGAAATGTTATTACATTCACTATATAGGTGAAAAAAGTGGTGATGTGCTTTGTCAGCGCATTTGGTCATGATACGAAAGTACTGACGGCGAGCAAAGACAACGTCAAGGTAGCGGAAGAAAGCTATAGCTCATCTCAAGACGAGGAGTTCGTTTTCGAAGTAACGTTGGAAATTAAAGAAGATGATACCAAGGTAAGGTGACATTTTGTTGTTTTTTACTGGTGTTTAAAAAATGTCATATTAATAATATTTTTAATCATTAAGCTTTTAATTTAATTTAAAATATAATTCAAGTTTTTAATTATTATAACGAAATATTATTTTTCTTTCTAGGGCAACTTCAATGCTCTTCCGAAGGATAAAACCAGTTTCAAACTTCGGAGTAATTTACCAAAAATGGTGACCGTGACTGTTCAACAAATTGCCAATAAAGATCTGATCATTGAAAGGTGAAAATTAAATAAATGAAATTTTGGAACTGCATGAAACTACTACGGGATATTAGGATTCATTTAAAATAATGTTGTTTTCCAGATGTTTTGGACTTCTAATCAGTTCAAACAATTTAAATGGTGACGTGCATCACGGAGACATGCATTTATTAGAAGACGTAAGCATTATCTTTTTTCATGTTTACAACCTTGTTTTTTTTTTGAACGCATAATACAAAGAATCGGAGGATCACGTTTTATATTTATTTATTTAGATCTCAATGAGCGTCGTTGGGGCTGAAAGGCGCCAGTACATCGTTACAGCTTATTGGAATACAACCGATCCCGTGTTTAAGACCTTAAACACAGAAACAAAAGGTATTCGGTTTTATCCCCCTTTTAGACTTTAAAAATCAACAAAGAATTGCTTATACTGCTTACACATTGGGACTTAATGATTCTGTTAGCTTTTAATTTTGGCAATGTGTTCAATGGTAACTTTTGTACATCAGATTCGAGGGTGCCTCTCAACGTAGCGGTGGATTTGATCATTGGTGGAATTCAACAGCCGGTGCGCTTCTGCATGGAAACAAAGGCCAAAGTGTTCCCGCAGACCGAACGATTCTGGTACAGTGCGAGGAAATATCTAACGGAACGTTTTCACATGCACTTGAGAGAGGTTAGTTGAAGTGTTTCATGTTCTTATCGATGTCGAATTATTGAAGCAACTCTCGGTTTACGAGCGAGTTCCGTTCCCAAGACGTTCATTTTACGTTTCGATGGTTATTTGTATCGAGCATTTTTGAGCTTTTCGCAAGCGTTTGTCAATGGACGTAACCGAGAGTTTTTCGTTATCGATGCTCTGTTATTCTTTAGGAACACAACTAGCAGGTGACCCGTGCTATAGCATGTGAAGATAATGTTTTCTTTGTTTGCACTCAAGTGGTTAAGGTTGTTATGGTTTTCCTTGTGTGCTAAGTGTGTTTTAACTTGTTGTCATGAGAACAGTCATCCACAGACAGACAGACAGACAGACAGTGACATTGGCTTTTTTTGTAGTTTAACTAGTGTATAGCTTGTCAAAATGACGGAAAAAGTTTTTATTCTAAAACGATTCAATTATATGAATTTTAAGGAATAACGATTTATGCGGATTTATGCCGTGTTTCCACCCAACTCCTCAATTATAACCCGAGTTGAATCATCACTTACGCAACACTCATAAACTAGCATACAGAATGGAGTAGTACATTTGTAATAAAGTTAACTTGTTACTTTACCACTGGTATAGGCGTACGGTATTTTCATGACTCCACTTGTGTAAATTTAAAATCGTCATCAATAGGCTCTAATTACAACGGCTGCTAAAACGATGAGGTTTAAAACTCAAAATGTTGTTGTGACAGTCGAGTGCTAGAATGCACTCTACTTCAACATAGATGCTGTTAGACATCACTGATAACGAAATAGATATCATCGGTGAAACGATACACTGATGCACTTGTAGATAACGTGGAGGTGGCAACTTTTTTTTTCTCATACTGCTTAAGTTTACTTCACGTGATGTAAACTTTATTCGATCTCAAGCTTGCTATTTATCAATAATCAACAAACGGAAAAAAAAAAATTGGGAACGGATCGATTCACAATTTTGTTGAAAATGGTAAGTGAAATTAGAATGCGGGTCGACATGTTGCCGTTTTGCAGATTCTATATTAGTTAGGTCGGCATTGTAATTTCATATATCGTGCAACACTATTATGGCATATGTGATGAGTTGTTGAAATGATGAATTCATTTATTTTGTTGTTTGATAAGTTGCAAAAAAATCACGAAATGCGAAACGTTCTTTTTTTCATAAATCCCTACTACAGTGTTTCTTATCAGGACTTAATGTGCAAAACGCTACCACCTGAACATTTCACTTTATCGAGCATGCAACCAAAATAAATAAGTACATGTGATTAGATTGAAAAAGTGAATCTACAGGTTGCTCTTCAAAGGAGCAAATTTTTAACCTCGGATGCTATGCATCGAAACAAAGCAAAAAGCCCATGTGAATCGTCTGAAGCCAAAGGGAACTAACTACAAATTTTTGTGTTATTATTGGCAGTGGAAGAATTTCCAGACTCATGTTTATATGGGTTGTTTGCTTTGTTTTGATTTGTGATTAAAAGTTCGACTAGACCAGCTTCAGGATCATACTGTATATACTAAACTACTCTTTAAAGTCGAAGAGGTACTTTGAGAAACGACTAGCCTGTCAGTGGGTACGTGAGGAGGAACAAGGGTTGAGAACCACTTAGTAGTACATTATTATTTATTGGTTTTGTTTTCTACTGTGAATTGGATCACTTCGTGCTTACTTACTGCATGTAGTTTTTAAATGTGAATTTTTTGTATTTCGTCGCAACAGATATCGTCGAAAGATGAAAACCACGGGACGTACGAAGTGATTCGAGTCGAGAATCGAGGAGAACCCGGATACAACCGATTGGGTCTATCTCTGAATCTGCGTGGCGTTTCGAATACTCTCCTTCCTCCAGTTACCACCCCCATTGATCCAGACGAAGAATCTGGTCGGTTTTTCCTTTGTTTACTTTTTCCCCCTAATCGTAACTCTCTCGTTGTGGCTCCTTTTTATTTTATTTTTTGCAATAAATTAATTGTAATAATTGTTTATTTCATTTGTTTGTGTATTTTTTTGTTTTCATAGATAACGATGAACCACTTCTCAGTGGATCGGGTGAGGTGAGCAAAAATTGTACCGAAGGCGAACTGGAGTGTTGGGCCGATTTCCTGCGCAAATGGCCCGCCAACACGGGCGTCAAGCAACGGCCGAAACAGCTGGTTAATCTCGTGCGGCGAGGCGTCCCCGAAGCATTGCGCGGTGAAGTGTGGCCGCGTCTCGTGGGAGTTTCCGACAGTTCGGAAATGATGGATACGTACCGAATTCTCATTACAAAAGTAAAGCATCCCCATGGGTTGTCTTTTAAATGAAAGGAACGGCGTTGCAATGTTCAATGTAACATGGTTTTCTTCAAATCAGGATTCTCCGTGCGAACAAGTGATTCAGCGTGACATCAATCGGACATTCCCTGCTCATGATTTCTTCAAGGAGAATGGTGGCATTGGCCAAGATGCTCTGTATAAAATAAGCAAGGTGGTTTTTTTTTATACATACTGTATAATTTTTTTTTGGTGTGTTTTCATTATTTTGTGATGATACTTACAGAAATAATATTCCAACTTTATAGGCTTATTCTGTGTATGACGAAGAAGTAGGTTATTGTCAAGGCCTTTCCTTTTTGGCTGCTGCTTTACTATTACACGTGAGTCATCAAAATTTGTTTGCTAAACTTAAAAATTGTAATAGTCGACAGTTTAATATTTATTTATTTATTTATTTATTTTATGTGACATGTAAATCAGATGCCAGAAGAACAAGCTTTCTTTGTGCTCGTAAAAATCATGTTCGATTATCATCTGCGTGATTTATTCAAAGACAACTTTGAAGTACTGCATCTCCGTTTTTATCAGTTGGAACGCATGATCGAGGTAAGCCATGGAATTACTTGACTTTTGTTTGTATTTCAACGCTTTTTGTAGGCTTTATATGTTTTATGCTTTACTGGTGGTGCGAGTGTTGAGTCAAAACATAGTGACATCTGGTGATAAATATCGATTCCAAAATAGGTGCCTTCCTATTTAATGGGAAGAAAATTAATATTAAATAAAAAAATAAAATTAATTAATAGAATAAAATAAATAAAAATATGCTTTTGCTTGCGAGTGAGGTGTGTGTTGGGACATAAAGTGACATCTGGTGACAACGTAGAAAAGCCTTTTCTTAAACAGCAGTTTTTAGTGTAGTTGTTCAATGTTTTGTGTGTTATTTTATTATGATATTGGT
This sequence comes from Cryptops parisi, assembly GCA_034695005.1. NCBI lineage: Eukaryota > Metazoa > Arthropoda > Chilopoda > Scolopendromorpha > Cryptopidae > Cryptops > Cryptops parisi. Next base: position 3,929 of record JAQIWH010000459.1, on the reverse strand, counting down.
AATAGTGTTTGTTTTTCTTTGCAATCAGGATCAAATTCCAGACTTGTATACACATTTCATGCAGATGGGTGTGGAAGCCCATATGTTCGGGTCGCAGTGGTTTTTGACGCTTTTTACCGCAAAATTTCCACTCTTTCTAGTATTTCATATTCTTGATATTTTTCTCTGCGAGGTTGGTATATTATTTTTTTAATTTTTTTAAAATAATCAGAAATGCGCGTGTTTCTTATTTTCCAGGTTTTTTCAAATTTGGTGACTTAAAAACAATTCTCAAATTATTCACTGACAAAATATTTTGGATCTCTTTGCAGGGAATGGACACAATTTTCCAAGTAGCCTTGGCTTTGTTAATGGTAAAAAAAAAATTATTTAAAACTTGCGTGACGATGAAATATTTTTATAATATCAGTCATACTGAAAAGTCATTTTGATCAATTTATATTTTCAGATGTCAAAGAAGGAGCTTTTGACGATGGATTTCGAAGGCATCTTAAAATATTTCCGCGTTGCATTGCCCAAGAAATATCGATCCGAAGAGACTGCTCGACAACTGTTGCGTTCAGCTGTTCAAATCAAGGTAAGCCTATAGACATCTATTGAGAGACTAAATGGTTTTGGATTTTTATTTGGTTTTGTTGGATGAACGTCTGAATTTGGTTCTCGCAATGTGTAGATTAAGAAATTGAAAAAGTACGAGAAAGATTATGTCACACTGAAGGAACAAGAATTTCAGCAAGAAAATCCTGTCGAAAGGCTAGAGGTGTGGTTTTAATATTATTATTATTATTATTATTATTAATTGTACCTATTTATCGTATTTTGTATATTGTGGTGCTTAAAACTGACAGTTTTAAATGGTTCTCATTCTTTATTTTTATTTAAAGCGTGAAAATAAGCGATTAATGGAAACTAACCTACGCTTGGAGCAAGAAAATGATGATATTGCACACGAGTTGGTGACCAGCAAAATTAACTTGCGTAAGGACCTAGATAAGGTAGAATTTTGAGTCTTTGTTAATTTCGGTGATGCCCCGTGATTCGAATCAAATTATAAGATGACGGTTGATGATTTTCAGGTTGAAGACAAAGCCGAAACCTTGAACAAAGAATTGCTGGCCACTAAAGCGACGTTGGTCGATACGGAAGAGGAAAAGAAACGGCTGGAATTTGAGGCTACTCAGGTATGCACTGTACACTGCGAAGTTGCGACATGAGACACTGGAGTTTGAAAGTTGACGGTGATAATTTGATAATAGGTCAAAGAGATGTGTCGGCGGGAGTTGCAGCGTTCTGAATCCGAGATTGAGCGCAACAATGCGATTATCGCCGAATACAAGCAGGTATTCAACTCTGTCATTTTTAATCTGAAATTAGAGAAATTGGTTATACATGATTGCTTGATGCAATGTTGCTTGTTTATACTATTAATATAGATATGTAGCCAGTTGAGTTCTCGGTTGGAAAAGGAGCAGAAAGCTTCCAAGGAGACCCTTGGTCGACTAAAGGTATTATGGAAATCATGACAGATGCTCATTATATACAGGCTGTCCTGAAAGTCTTGGTGCAAATTTAAGCTTAGTTAAATCAAATACTGCACCAAGACTTATGGGACACCATGTAATATGGTGAATGTTTATTGTGATAAATTGTGTTAATTTCAGTATGTAGGCTCTACCACCGTATTTTTGCGATCTTGTACAAGATTTTACACAAGGGATTTGCTTTTTCTTCTTTATATTTATGAATAAAAGTTGTGCTTGGTTTTGTTTGGGTGTCTAGGAACAAATTAAAGGATGCAAACAGTGCAGCGATTTGATTGAAAACCATTCCCTGGGTTTCATCGTCTGTTCCAATCAAGAAGCGGGCGATCCTCAGTTAGCCGACGCTTTGCAATCCATTCGTGAACTTGAGTTAGAATTGGCACAGACAAAGCTCGCCCTAGTGGAAGCTCAGTGTCGAAATCAGGTGAGTGAATGAAACCTTTCGTTACAGGGTGTCCACCATGACATGTCGACATTTCAATCACTGGAGGTTTTGAGGTAAATGCGTGCGTAACCTCGTAACTAAATGTGGAAACGATAGTGAAACCATTAGTTGCATAAAAGAAATGTGACTTTGGTGGTATACCTCTACATGACCGCCTTTGTTGGCACGAATAATGTCTAGGTGGTAATCTAACTTGTGCCATGTGATCTGCATTTGTTTCTGTATACCACCACACAACCTGTGCTTTGATCGCTTAGTCACTATTTTGACGAATCCATAGACACATCAAAATCCACCGAGTCGTCTTGTTTTGGTATGCACTATACATAGTGGCATATTGTGTCCGTCATATTGGTTTTTTATTGATGCCATATAGTGTCACTCGTGATAATAAGACGGGCCCGTGAACACCTCATTCATCAAAATCCATCGAGTAGTTTTGTTTTATATGTACAAAATCACAACTCGCTCGCTCAAGTGATAAAGAGTATAAAAATAATGGACTTTCCAAATAGTGACATCTATAATGGTGGTGGACACCCTGTACTTCCATTAACCAATCGTTTGTTTAGTTTATTTATTTATTCATTTTTTGTCACCACAGGATCTTACTCATCAGTTAAATTCAGCCCTCTCCGAACTTCAGGCATCAAAGAACACGTGGTTGCAAAAAACGCTGACTTCCATTCGAGAGGTAACCAAAAAAGATTCCAACGCCACACCTCGAGAGAACGTGTAAAAATTGTTGGCCACCTTTTGACAATTTTTAACTGTGAGAGAATTTCACATACATACATACACACACGTACTACGACATAATGCCTATTTTTAATTGTCCTCTAGAGAGAACTCCATGATTGTTATGCCGCCAGTTGTTAATCGTTCACGAAAAGTTCGTTTTATATTAATTACCATTTCACTTTTTAATTAATTTTTGTTTTGTTTTTTTGGCTTTCATGGAGTTTTTTGTTTTTTTTGCACACGTGGTTGCATTTGCTACGCTGCCGCAAAAAAAAACAAAAAATAAAAAGAGTTTAATTTCTATTCAAGAAATGTAGGCAGTCATCACCAGGCGGCGCTTTTTGGCGCCATTCTGCCATGCGTAGGAAATGTAGGATCGCTCACCAAGCATTTGCTTATATCCAAGTATTAAAAACAAAACAACTGAAACGATGGATATTGTGATTGGCACAAGCAAAACACTTGAATGTCTTTGTTGTGTTGATCTTTTAAAAAGTAGAAAAATAGAGAAATACAATTTTCAATATCATTTTGTTTTTTCTCCGTATGTGTGCAGTGGAAGAGAAACTGCTGTGTTGTGTTAGTATTCATTTATCATTATTATTATTATTATACTTAATTTTTTGCGTGCCTAATAATTTTTTTTTAATATATATTTAAATATATATATATATATATATATTTAAACAGATTTTGTTTTTTTTTATTAAGGAGAAGAAATGCATAGTGTGACAAAATGTCGCGGGTTCGAATTTATCAAAAACATTCTTGGCGAACAAGTGGTGTCATTTGTACTTGTCAACTCGTTGAAAACTTGTTGTTATTGCCGTTGTATATATTACTAAGGGTCGTACTTTGTTGTTTTTGTTTAGTTTTTTTTTTGTTTTAATATATTGTATTTGTATTTTTTTTTTGTGTGAAAATGTTTCATTCGTTTGTAAATGTCACGTGAACTTTGATTCGATGTCAGTGACATTTTTGAAGTTAAAAGTAAAAAAAGTCGTCGCGGAGAGATTCGCAAACGCAATAGTAATAGTGCGATTTAAATGTAATTAACTTTATATTCTTACTGTACATAGAGAGATCAAAAAGTTTCCTGAAAATTAAAGTAGACAACCACTCTCATTTTTTGCGGAAACTTTTTGATGAATCTATAGACTGTATAACTGTATTACGTAACGGTGTACATATGTCAGTTTATA
>JAQIWH010000458.1:0-49371 GCA_034695005.1 Cryptops parisi | reverse complement strand
ACATTTTCTGTTATATAGTAGTAGAATAATTTCTTCTGAAAATACTTGGCGACCCACCAAAAAACACTTGGCGACCCCTTCGGGGGGTCGCAACCCCCAGGTTGGGAACCACAGCCTTAACCATAAAGATACCATATAACTGAGAGTTTAATGTACCGCATATCAAAATAATACAAAATCAGTTTTCTAACTGTAGTCAGGATACAATGATTCACATTTAAACACCATCTGTTAAAGTGCTTATTGTATTTTGCTATCGTGCTTTTCTATAACATTATGAAAACCTTAATGTAATTAATTAATTAACTAATAATTACATTAATCAAATGACATTCTTGTTGTAACGATATGGTTTCAGAGCCACCCCATAAACTTATCAAACGGAAATGGTAACATACAAAGCAAATGTTCACTTCGTAGTTCCAGTTAAATGTTAAGTAGGTTAACTGATTAAATATATGGAGAAAAAAAACAATTTGCTTAAAGTTATAGTATTTATAGCTTTAGTTTCAGGATTATAGCTTTTTTAATTAGTAATGACCACATACGCAAAAAAAAAGGTGAAATCATTACACATCTATTATATACGTAGATAAAAAATATTTGGAGTTGCTCACCTCCTACAATTTTGTTCCATGCTACTTCTATGTTATAGTTGTGCTTCTTTAAAGTCGGTAACAGCAAGGCAGCGTTGTCAAACGGCAATTGTAACTTCTCTAATAACGTACCGAGGTAATAAATCACCTCACGGTGACTAATAACTTCTGAAAATAGAAATAAAAAAATATATCAATATGTTACAATTATACACTGAGCTCAAAATTATATTCAGCTCCCATGACCAGAATCAACATTATGTTAGATGCACGAGACAGAGTTTTGCAAACTCTTAGAAAAATGTAGCGAAAAGTCAAATGAGGGACAAGCATCGCTGAATTCTCTCCAAATATATGGACACGCATGTATTATCAGATCATTATTGAAAAATTGAAATAAACATTGAAATCAGGGCAATGTCCGGGGAGAGGATTAATCCCCTAATTTGAAGGCTACCCCCCCCCCAACTTGGGAGAAAAAGTTTGGCAGCACAGTAAGCCTATTTCTATATACATACTGCTTTAAAGTATTCTATAAACAAATAATGGTTTTGTCAACCCTTCTGAAAATCTTGCACACGGGCCTGATTGAAAATAAAAATGTGATTGTTGAAACGTGCTAAATAACGGTTAAACAACGTGAAAACGTAGAACATTAAATATGGCAAAGTAAAATTGAAGTGGACGGACGGTATTGTTCAAAAAACCAGCTACGGAAAAATGTTGTGTGAGATGTCGCTGTCGTGTACATTACTCCGACTGCTGAAGACATACACATATCTAATCGCCAAATACTGTAAACCTAAATCTTAAAACCAATCACCCTTTACATAGGAAAAACCTGGATTGATATTGAACTCGGGTTCAGGAGTTTTCTGGAATCAGACAGACGATGTAGGAGACTGTCTTTTATAGTTTGTAGACACATGAAATTCTTTACTTATGTCTGTCTGCAACGCATATGCTGCAAACACAAATAGACCAATTTGCATAAAACTTGGTACCCAAGTACCAAGTTAAATATACCCAAGCAAGGGTAGATCCCTTGCATAAGGTTATAGTATAGCAATAGCTTATAATAATGACTTATTATAACCCATGGTTAGAGGTTATTGCCAACGTTATATGTTTTTTATTAAGAATCAGACTAATTCGTCCTTTAAATAGCTTCCTCCCCCAAACTTTGAATTTTATACAGTATTTTGTCAAATTCAAGATCAAATCATTCAGAGTGCCTGGTAAACTGATATAGTTGTATAGTTTCTTCATTATTTAAGCTAATGTTACACCTACTTAACAGGCACAGCTTTTATTACAGTACTTTATTAGCCCATTATTTTTAAATAAATGATTTATGTTTTCATTAAAAATGGAGCACGTCGGTACTATACTAAAGTCCAGAAATAGTATATAGTTGTTAGTTATAGACCATGGCTAGCAATAACTGGCACGCAATTGAATCAAGTTACTATTTAACTATAAATAAGTTATGGCTGGGTTTCGTTTTTTGTTAAGTAGACATCCAGACACCTTACTCAGTTTCGTTTAATTTATGTGTTCAATTCTTAAAATATAGATAATCCAGCTTGTCTAAGTACCAATTTTGTTAGCAGATATACTGAACATGGAACAACGTACATCGAACTTTGCCTACTAGTATTGCGTAAAACTGCAACACCATGGAATACAGTACTTACTAACTGATAGGAACTTGATAGAAATCGAAAGTGGTAACTAATCCGGTTTAATCTCATTAAAATCCCAAGGATAATTTTTTTTTAAACAGTGATAAACCAACTAAACATCACAACACATATAAGATATCGAATAAAGTTCACCAAGCAATATAAGATACTGAATAAACACCATTACACCACTGAATAAATAATGGATATTCACGTTAAACTTCAAGCTGAAAATTATCCCAATTGCATGTGAATTACGGATAATTGGGTTCCGGATAACTAACTAGGTGGACTGTTTGTGTACAGCAAACGACATCAAATTAGTGTGATGATAGTTTCAAATGCATGCAGAATCCCATGGTAGTTTTAATTTTAATACAGACTGAAAAACAATGGGATACAGGCTATGTTGCTTCCCTGTGGCTTCCACAGCAATCATTTATTGTTGTCTGATCCTTGTATTGTTAAATACAGGGTGTCTAAAAAATGTATACACGCTTTTACATTCCATAGTTTTCTTAATTTTCGTTTGTTTTAAGTAAACTGGTGTAACATAATGGCTGATCTAAGGCTTAAACCTTGAACAAAAAAAACTGTCTTCAATTGTGAGTATTGGCGAGTAATGGTAACTGCGAGTAATGATGAGTTTGTTTGAGGACTCATTTCTTTCTAAACTATCTATAGGCCTATGCTATGCACTTCAAATATACAGACACACACATTCTCACACTTTCTGTAGAAACTTAGGACAAAATTTTTTGTTCAAAGTTTAATTGTAAGATCAGCCATTGTGTGTTACATCAGTTTCACCTAAAACATACTAAAATTAAAAGCGTTATGGATTGTATAAGTGTGTATATTTTTTTAGACACCCAGTAAAAACCAAACATAAGAGAATCGTAAGGATAGAAGCAGCGCGGTTGTCCTTTGGCTTGCACTTAAATGGGAAGGTCGGTCACATCCACATTACAATTACTGGTCGCAATCACAAATGTGCATCCTTCTCTAAATGGGAACAAACTACCTTCCCAAGTTTACCTTTTTCTTGGCCTTAGGGTTCTTGCGTAATTTGTGCCTGTTACTTACTGTTAATGAAATGTTTATTAGTATCTGTATGAGTTTAAGGCGAGGATATTGGTTATCTACGTCGACTGTGTATACTGATTTAAAATTATTTTATTTTAGTATAGCAATTTTGTCAAGAAACTGGTCAAGACATTTTAGGACAAAATGCTGCTCAGGCGTACTATTTCCCAATAGCCTGCACCAATTAACTCGTTGTATAAAACGACTGTGTGTATATGAAAACTATTTGAATGGAGTAGTTACAAGAGTTCCTCATTTTTCATTGATGACATCACAAGCAGCCGATAGAAATGATATCCAGTTACCAAAGGTTACACTGATTAGCATCGTCAAAATGATTATAATTATGTCTGTGTGTGTGTTGTGTGTTCAGGGGTGTGTGTGCGTTTTTCTATGTAATTGCAAAATTGTAATCTTGTTGCTACCTAAATTATTATAATGTAAACTTTGCATTATTATAAAGTTTACATTGTAAAGGAAGAGGAAAGGAAATTTTACCATTTTTTTTTTCAATTTAAAAAACCAACAAAAAAAGGTGGCATGTTCGAGTTACACAACTCACAACTAGTTTATATTTGTTTTTTAACAGGCTAATTTTCAGCTTTCAACGCTCGCATAAAAACGAAAACAAAAGGAAAAGCAAAAGTAAAATTGCGACATAAAAATCAAATCTGTACGCTTAACCGATACAAAAGCTACGTAAATATTAAAGAGGTTTATCAATCGGCCACTAAAACTGCACTTCAGCTTTAAAATCCAATGTCTCAACTGCACAAACAACATTTGCAAGCAAGTTTTAACATTCTAGACCTATGATAGAAAAAAAAAAAGTTATCAAGATTTAACTAGTTAAAACCTAGTGAAAGAAAAAATAAACTCTAAAAAAAAAAATATAGCACAACGTCTAGTCTGTTTTGACGTGTCTGAAAACTAAAATTGAAAGTCCCTGGTAGCTACTAAGACGTGAAGCGAATAATAGACTGGCAGGCTTAATTATTGTCATGGAATTTCGCAACTTTGTTTACTATTTCAATTCGTTTATGGCGATCATTAATAAACCAGTCTAAAAGAAAGAAAACAAGGTTTTGTCGGCTGATTTCTTGCCAATAACTGCATACTGGCAAGAAATCAATTTTCAAATTCTTCGTTTATGATATTTTGAATTTTGAAAATAATGCAAAAAAATTGTACCAGTATATTTGTATATATGAAAAAACCAACAAGCGTGTTAAATAAGGACAACCATAAAAATAGAAGACAATGAGTTGTAAAAGACAAAATAGAAAACGGCTATTTTACCATTTAAAGCCACCTTTTTTTATGTAGATATCTCATATCTGAATAGTGTATTGTATAAGAAGTGATGTAGACATGAAAAAAATTTACTACTGAAAAAAAAATTCTTTTCTGGAATATATCGATTTACGATATTTTACATATTATTCACTACTTGTATGATAAAACTTGCATTATAATACTGCCTGTACATAAAAATATTCAAAAATATATTATATAAAAGATTTTTATGATGCTTGTGTTTATTAATCCAGACAGCCAATGACTACCATGGGAGTAGCGTGGTGATGATTTTTTACACTGATGTCTATGGGTATAAATACCAGTTTAGATACGTTAAAAAAAACAGCAAATTTTATTTCATGAAATTAATTCATTTTTGTTAGGCTAATCTAAACAATAGACATGTGGCACCCTCATACCGATGGCTAGGACTAATACACAAGTACCGATTTTATTTCTACATTATACTGCGCTGTATTCAATATGCATACATGTACGTACATGTATATGTGCATTGATTAGATGTATAACGTATATAATTGTCTAAGATAAATAAATATGTAACATACATACGTACATTTAAAACGCATAAGTACGCTTGAAAATTATTTTTTAAAATTAATTTACTTTTTCAAACAACAATCATACTTTTTGTACACCTTGTCTTCTTTAAAACACTACATTTTAAACTGTGCGTCATAATTATTGACCCGTTCGAGAGAGTGAATGAAAGACTCGGTTTTTTTTTTTTTTATTTTCTACCATGAATGAACATGCTTCATCCCAGACACCACCTGCAAAACATCGATATATGTCACACTATACAGTATTTGCAAATGGTTAAGCGATAACACGTCATGCGAAAAAGTAGAGCTAATCGAACGTCCACTTGTAAACACGTTATCACAACCAAATCCTATACTACAGTATACCACTGTCATTATCTCGTCAACAGTGTTCAATCAACTATAGTTAACCCGTCACAAATTAACATGGTTACAATTAATTAAGTGGGAGAAACACAAAAAAAATCGTTTCGTGATACAGTAAAAAATTTTCCACGACATATGGTAACCATGTATGTACTGTAGTATGTATGATGATGTTTGTTTGGGTTGCTTGTATCGATTGGTTTATGTCTATCAAAGCATACTTTGAAATTACATAGTTCAATATAATAAATATTTATGTATATGTATTGTATTGTATGTATGCACGTTTGTTTACTGCTGCATTCAATTGATGGTTATACTAAAAATTTGAAGGTTATGTTTCCATGCAGGATAATTATATTAGTCACACAGATGTAGTAGTATGTAAGGCTGGTTTCCTGTGGTGACGTCGTTGGTATACAAATCGAATTGTAAGCAGACAAGTAACAGATGTAGTGTCTGATTTTATATTCATTTATTTTCCCATTACCATTTGAAAATGTCTTTCAAATGTATTTGAAATGTCTTATTGTTATTATTTACAAATTAAACATTAACCATTATGTCAATTCAAAATTTTAACAGTCTGGAGTTTTTAGTTATAAAAAATTAACTAGTCAGTACAAACAAAAAACTCCTTTTCATCGCAGCATAAATTATCCATTCCGGAAGATGTAAAGCAAAATTTATTAATTTCGCGGTAAATAATTTTAATGATGCTATACTTGAATATTTGACTGAAATGGTGAAGATGAAATATAAATTTATTTTATTTTTATTTTGTATATGTTACTAGCAATATATAAAATTGAGGCCTTTTATACAATGCTTAGCCATTGTATAGAATGTGTAGCTTTTTTTGGCAAAGTATGAAATGACATCTTATCTTGTATAAAACTGTTTTGGTTGAGTTTAGGTTAATTAACATAAAAAAATTAAACCTGAATTTAAGCTTAAATTTAAATCTAACAAATTATTGCAACAGGGTGGTAGTATAAGAGGCTTTTAGCTGTTCAACCACCAGTTTCTCAAAATGTTCTTGTAATTTCTTCTATTCTCTTTTATATGTCGAGAAACAAACAATAAAAAAAAAATTATTTCAATGCAAATTTCCTACTCTGCCAAAAAAAAAAAGAGCAAGCACTCTATACAATGCCTGTATTATATACATTGCCGGTAAAATATTTACTGTTATTTACAAATTTATAGTATAACACCTATTTAATTTCTATTTCAACACCCTCAAACAAAATCATCACGATTTTCATGAAACTTTTTCAGCCATGGTTACAGAGAATTTAGACTTCCCTACCCGAAAAGACATAATAAAAGAAACCTTCAAAGTGAAACCAAAAAGATAAACAGAAAAAGATGTCCTACCTTGAACAGTTTGAACCAACTGACCTGGTACTCAAAAAAGATTGAAAACCAACGTTTCGCCCCCTTTTTTTTGTGAAATTACTTAAGGGCTTCTTCACGGTACATTAATACAAAAAACAAGTCTTGTCTTGTTTTTTTTATTAATGTAGTGCGAACAAGCCCTTGGGTAATTTCACAAAAAAAGGGGACGAAACGTTGGTTTTTATTCATTTTTGAGCTACCCAATCAGTTGGTTCAAGGTAGAACTTTTTTTCTGTACTGTGCCACTTTGAAGTTGTTTTTTTTTTTATCATGGACATGGAGTTTATGGTTAATTTCAAATGGCGATACACAGTACGTGGATTTGAATGTCAAAACACAAACTTGTTCCTTCGTTTATTATAAAACAAAGAAAAACGGATACACAAAACTAGACTATGGTTGCAGCAACAATTTTACATTTGTTTCGAATCGGAAGTTCAAATACAGTTTTCCATGTGAACCAACAAGCGACATCGACAAACAAAACGGAAGCGACCTAGACCTTGAAAATAACTTATGAATGAACCTTTACGTTACGTTTTTTTTTTTTAAATAAGTGAGTGCGTATTCTATCACTTTAAATGCATTTGTATAACCATCAACAAAGAATAACAAAACTTCATATCAAGTAACCAATAAAGTTCGTGCGTTTCTTTTCAAGGTCAGCTCTCTGAATACAGCAATTATACCTTTGACACATCTAAGATTACAAACCTTTATCTGTAATGCAAAAAAACAAAACACATTATTTAAATATTAACTGAATTTTATTTAATGATTGCATTAGACGACATCAATCGAATTTAAACGTTAAAAAGCAAAGATGCCTCGAATTTGAATAGTTGAAAATAAAAATGAAATTTTTTATAGTTTTCTCATAAATAAAGTATAAAACAATCTAAAAAATAAATGTATTTAATTAACTCGTATAGTACTGTAGATCATGAAGGCTCTACTGTACTATTTTCAGTGACGTTTCATCATTGATTCACAAAAACGGCTTACAGGTAGGTACTCTGAGCGCATCGACTGCCAGAAGGCTAAACACTTTATACACATCGATTGAAATAAAAAATGAGTCAATTCATTTAATAATTTTTTTAAAGAAAATGAACATTGACTTCAGCATGTTAGAAAATGTTTGAATGAGTTGTTTTATTTTTTTAAAGTGAAAAATGTTTTCAAATTCAAACACATTACTTATTTATCAATTCGAGAAAACGTGAAATTAAATAGATTAAATCCATAAAGTAATACACGTGATAAAAAAAAAACGGTGAAATGCGACGTAAAAAGAAATTGTATAAGCGTATATCATGGTGTCGTCTTTAACGTGAAGTAAAATAAACAATCGATTACACAGTTGCCTCACAACTATATTATAAAACAAGATTTTAAAATGTATATACAGGTACTACGTAGTTCATTCACTGTACCATTTTGTTTTTTTATTAATGAACAAAATGAACGCTAACTTTATCGTTCACAACTAAATACTGTAGTCTACATAGTCAATTGATTACAGTTAAACTTAATTTATTTTTCAAAACACCGGACAAAAATATTGACTTCAACATTGAAAATATTTGATTAAAACATTTAGAATAAAAAATGTTTTGAAGTTTAAACATACAATTGTATAGTTTAGTTACCAATACCATCGTAAAGTAAAACTAAATCGATTTAACTCGTATAATATTGCACATAAAAAATGACCATAAAAATCGGTGAAAAGCAATTAAAAAAATATACAGGGTGATTTGTTATTATCTGGCAAAACGTTACAATAGCAGGTGGTACCAAAACAAACCAAACAAAGATCATAAGAACCTATTTCATCGAGTTACAGACCTTACGTCTGGCCCATTGGTATAGTATAGTTACATGATATGATGCTATACTAAAACTAACTAAAATAGTATACTTATGTAATATGAAGTATACCATATACTTTACAGTATATAAAGTATACCATATACTTTATAGTATATAAAGTATACCATATACTTTATAGTATATAAAGTATATCATAAACTATATAAAGTATAATATACTTTAGTGTAGTATGTCATGGTGTAATATGGATGCCGGTATCAATAACACCCAGCCAAAGTCAACCTATCTTTGAAAGGTGCAACAAAGAAGACATGTTTAAGACTACATTGACTCAAATGTTTAAACATTTACTCTAAAAAGTAGCATCAGTAACAACATGTTATAGTGTAGTGTACTGTACTGCACCAGCAAGAGGCAACCATGAACATTACACCAACAGGTTAAACGTAAGGTCTGTAATCCTAGCAAATAAGTTAGGTTCATAAATGTCCTTTTTTTTGTTTGTTTTGGTGCGTCCTACCACCTGTAAAGTTATGCTCATAATCACGAATCACTCCGTATTAAATATTAATACCACATAGACCCATGTATAATAACAAATCACCCCGTAAGATATATATAATAACAAATATATGAGAGAAGAAATTGAAACAGTAGGTATTATTATTCAAGGTATAATTGATGCTGATGACCTAATATGTTAGATGGTCAACTCATCTTTAACGTGAAATGAAATAAACAATTATTATAGTAACTGTATTTCACTATATAGTAAACTACGCACTAACTATTCTAATTAAACTGTTGTAATGATAAAGGGGTTTAACCAAGTCAAACAATGGAAACCTTAATACAGTACTTCTAATTCCAATGATAATACATTTGCAATCAGTGATAATACATTAATAGGCTTTGTACGCAATAATCAATGGCTGTACACTGTTGTACACGATAATCAACATTAGAAATCAATGTGATGTCGTAAGAGTTCGTGATTGGAATAAATGAGAACTGTAGGCCTACTATGTAGGTTGGTTGTGTTGCTTTAATGCAGCTTAATGCAGTTTTCACTTTCAACTTGATTGAGATGTTGCATAAGTGAAAAAAACAAAACAAGAACGACTTATCTGATAAGCTCACTTATATTTTACTTATAAAAAAATAATAAAACATTTTATTTGATTTACGCGGTTTTTTAAACTTGCGCGGAAACTTTCGGAACGAATTTAATCGGCTTAACTCGAAAACTTATTTTTTCGACGACCAATTTTTCGATTAATCGATAACAAAAATTTAGATAAGAAACATGTGGCATAAAGACCAATCCACACATACCTACAAAATAACCAATAAATGGCGGTACGCCTACTATAATAATATTCATTAAATCAGAAACAATTTCAACCATCGGCAAACTTTCAATTCCAAAGTCGAATCATTATCCAAATTTGGAAAAATTATTTCAAAAAATGTAGAAGTTGAATCAAATTATGTAAAAAGTTTTATTTTAAAAATATATTCATGAATAGTTAGGTAATGCAAACAAAACACATTGTAAACTGAATAATCTTTCCTCAATTCATTGTAGGTCCCTATATTCGCAGGTGAATACAATCAACTAATTCATGCAGTATACATGTAATTATAGTAATGTTTTGTATAACATACATTTGTATGTTTTATAGTAATGTTTTGTATATTGAAGAAAAGATATCTAATACATAAAGCCAATACATAATCTGTTCTTGAATAACACGTTAAAAATTTCCCATTAATTTACCAAAAAACTAACTAACTTTATATGTACTAGGCCTATATCAGTGTTTTCCAAATGGAGTTCCCTCACAAAACGAACGAAATTAAAATAATCCCTTGCTCACAAAAATATAAAATTACTTTATTAAATAAAAATGCGTATATATCGTACCGTAATTGATCATTTTTTAATTATACAGGGTGTCAACAGTTTTGTTGTACTGTTTGCCTCTTGCTATTACAGGGGCAGAGTTCGCCCCTTGATGCCCCTGAACATTTACATCCAGGGGGCTGAGCATTCACCAACCCTGTAGTGCAGCACTTATTTACAATATGTTTACTATATTGTAAATATATTTACAATATGTTACAATATGCTATGTAATGTATTTAGGCTGCAATTTGCCATTACCGAAATCCTATTACACTGTAACAAGATTTCTGATTTCACCCTGTATACTTCAATTTCAAGCTATTAGATTTTGAATAAAGAAAAGTACCGGTAATGTATTCGCCTGCAGCACATTTTTAACTACGTTAAAAATACCCAAAGGGTTTGCCCCATAATGATGCACAGAATATAAAAGGATTCCGTGGCCCAATTAAATTGAAAAACAATGCACTATACTATACACGAAACCCGTTCTTGTATAAGTTTGTCTTGTATAAGTGAAAATGTTGGATGTTTTACACTTTTTAGTTTCGTTATGTACCGTATATAGGCCTACTCATGTAATATTCTATATCATTTAAAAGTCGCTCCACCAATTATTGATCAAAAAATTAGTATTTTTTTTTCATATTAACCATTACGCTGTATTGTCCCTTTGGGATGTATTTAATAATACAACATAAAACATAAAAACATAAAACATATATCGCATGTAAAAGTCGACCTATACTTTTTTTCTAGCTTAGAGTACGGTATTGTACTTACGACACCTTGTTAATTATTTTTGTTTTGTTTATACATCTATTGGTTTATACATCAATCGAGCTTCTGCTGATTGAATTTTGGACTCCAATTAAAGCATGAATTTCAGCCCCTCAAAAGTATTATCCGTGTATAATAGTCGATCCCATAAATTAAACCTTTAAAAAAGGCTTTCGACTTTTACACGAGCATATAAGAGAGTAACACGTAACACAACACAGTAACACGTTTATAACAACAATTTTGTTTTATGTCATATTCTTTTCATTTTTCGAAACGCTCGTTCTCATTGTTATCTGAAAAATTCATCAAAATTGAAGATGCTACTGTATCTGTAACCAATTACTATTTTTTAGCTTAACCAGAATGAAATGAACACAAGTTTTGAATTCACAAACTTTGTAAAAGAAAACATCTCTCATCTTAGTCATAGCCATGCACTGCTGGCGATGAAAACGAGCACCTCGAAACATGTTTCGAAAATATTGTACACACAAACAATGTGGTTAAAAGTCGGTTAAAAACATGTAACTATGCCAGCTAATATACAGGGTGACTTTAAAGCTCTTGTGTAATGTTAGAATGACAAATATAATATTGTGTAATGTTATGTAAATGTAATGTTAATATGGTCAATATTAACATTAATATTGTAGTAATATTAATATTTTAGAGTAATATGGGCTGTTTTATTATTATTTGTTTTTGAAAAAAAAATCTTCAAAGAATTCATTCGAAAGTTTCGGTCAAGTAAGTGTTACATGATGATATATCCCATTGAATCAATTCACAACTCTTTTTTCCCCCTTCAAATGCACCTTAAATTTTCATCGATAGTCAAATTAACTCACAAAATTCTATTTCTTTAAAATCCAAACTCTGTTGAAACTGCATTTTTGAGAGAGTATGTATTGTATAGTAAGTTTGGCTACAATTACTCAATTTGTAAACAACAGTGTACAACAGTGTCTCAATCATCTGATCTAAACGAAACCGACAGGATGAGTAGTAGCTAAATTTCGCGTGATCAACTTAATAGTTGTTTTTTTTTAACTCTAAAGAATGTTTATTTTTTAACACTTCTCCTTGAAAACAAAAAATGAGAGTTAAAAATAACACTCAATTCATGATAATCATTTAGAATTAAAGGCTAACACTTTCAGCATAGTTTTGTCTTTATCTAGTCTGCGCAAGTTTTCAAGTGTAACGACTATCTTTCTTATCTTTTTTCATTCGACATGTCGTGTTACTATTTTATGATTCAATTAGTAAAATTCAACAAGTTACTATTCCCATGCTGGACGTGGGCCTACTTGATAAATCATCAAGTACGCTTGACACGGTGGCATATAGAATATATTGGGATGTCGCATAACCAAAAGTAGAATAATCGAAACTATCAACTACAAAAAAAAAATTAAACACGCTACGAAAAAGAAAACCGAAAAACGATCGAATTCTTACCTCTAGAAGATGCTTCTTCGGGAGAAGTTGACGTTTGAGCTGAAACCGAATCGACCGACTGACTGCTACTAGTGGCCCAAGTGGTAGTTCCTTGACTCGGTGTATTTACAGTTACGGCAGCTGTAACCGACGATGTCACTGTTTCGCTAGGAGCTGCAACGACCGGTTCTGTAGCAACGGGTCTTCGGCCAGTTCGTTCATCTTCGGCCTGATCGCGACGCAGTTTCACTTGTTTGGCCATAATCAGCCGTCGCCGCACGATCAAGGCACATTTTGCACAGTTACAGACGGAATACTTGCAGTAGCGTTTGTGTCCTTTTAGCGCCACTCTGATTCCATGGATGTTACAAAGTGCACAAGTCGGTTGTCTACTCTTTTTATTTCCATTCATTTCTCTCCGAACGGCCAACCTCCGTTTAGCCTAGACAAGACAAAAAGAAAAAAACAAGAAGCAACGTCAGGTCAAAACTATCAAATACGGAAGTGAAATTACTAACAGTCGAAACAACTATCAAATAGTCTCCTCCAACTTGTCAAAAAGTATTAGTTCAGTAACCACAACACTACTAAACCTTACTACTTATTTTCAAAACTGACCAATAGACGTGAAGGTGAATCTTATCGATCCCGAGTCCGCGTTAAAAAGAATGTCTATTTAGTACTACCACTATTTTTACATGCAATGCCCGATGTTTTAAAGGCCAGGAGGATTTTCAATAGAGCTTCCGTGTTTGGAAAGTATTAATGGGCAACGGATCAAGGTCTCGTCCTACGCTTCACTCCAGACCGCTGCAGACAGCGCGGGTTGTTTTAAGTGACGAGTCCGATTAATTGTACGGCAAAAATCGACGCATTGATAGGAAAAATGTAGTAGTGGTGTAACAATTCCACTCACCAACAAAGTACCACAAACTGTCAACAAATGGCAAGTGAGATGAAACAGAAGCAGCAGCAACAACGATGACCATCACGTTGGGATTCAGTCGCAAAAGTGCATCCATGTGATGAAACGCTAGCGAGCTGCACTTTTGTTTTCGTGACGTAGTTTTATTGAGCGCGAAAGCGAAACTCATGAACGAATGCGCTGGCTAGATTTTCCTTGACAGCAAAAAAATATATTTATATATATTTGAAAAAAAAACAACACAACTATGTAACACATGGTGGAAACTGTCGACACCAACGCTCTTATCTCTTATTGGTTAGATTGTAAATCACAATGTTTTAAAATTAATCCTTAGAAAAACCCATAAGTTTATTTTTAATCCACTAAACATTCTACCTTCCAAGTTTACGATACTCTTGTTCTGGAAGAAAAACTTGTGTTTTGGAAGATGATTTAAAACTTTGTACATATACTCTAAAATGAACAAACTTTGTGGTTACTTTGATGCACATTCTATATACATTAGGCTTACTTACATATTTGCGTCGTTTGCGGGTTTCACCATCGCGAATTAGGTGATACAGGTTTCCTATCGTTTTAAACAGCTCGTTTTAAACCGGCATACTTTTTTAGGTTTTAAAAACTACTTTTAGGGGGCATAAAAGCATACTTTCTAGTAGGGGGTCAGATCAGTTATGGACACTCATAAATGGCTTTTCTTTTAGTGATTTGTTGTCTAAAACCGATCGTTTGGTAGACATGTCCGTGAAGACTTAAAATATTTAAAATTAAAAGATCAATTTGTGTGTTTATGGTTTTAATTGTGAAGAATTATCCGTTGTTTTTGGTCTGGATTTATTTTCAAAAATACGCAATAATGGACTTATTTCGCAGAAGTCTAACTGCGAAATAAGCATCAGTGATGCTGAGTGAAGCCATTGTCAGTGAACCAATCTGAGTGTGGGAGTAGAATACCTTTATCACACACTTTTTTTTAAACCGGCAAAACGGTTAATCCGGAAAATCAATAGTCAACATTTGTAGGCGAACAAATCACATCTTGTGGTATATGTGCAATTTTTGCACCTCTATGTGGCCTCACTCATTCGCGGTTTTTTGAAGCGAATGAGTTAACAGTAAACACCTAATCTACTGTACATGGATGCGTGAGTTAACACCTAATTCTACCTATATGTTAAAACCCAGCGTATCAAGACAAAATTGTATGTTGTCATTTTGTTTGTACATAGGGCCTACTACTATTTCTTGCCATTGTGTTTCAAGGATGTCAGGGAGTTTTTGTGCATTCTTGTTTTCCTATTTATTCTCTCTGACATTCTGCCACTCCAAGAACGCCATCATAATAAATAACAATATTTAATTCATAAAACGTTATAGTTACACAATATATACTAGATGGGTGCCCATCAGTAATGGCGAAAAAATAAGAATGACCAGTTGTTTTTTTTCTCGTTTTTTTGTGAACATCATTGAGCATATTTCTTCTATTTAAAACAATTTACAAAATATACAGCTCATATAATTAAAGGGCCTGGTGTAAAAGGGTGTTATGTAGCATTTTTACAATTCCGAGAAAACACGTGAAATATCTGAACTTGGCTTGCTATCTATGGGCTATTTCACACTTGTTGCAATAATAACTTCGCACATGTTGTTGTTTTGTTCAAAATCATGCGTCAGGAAGGCAGAATTACACACTTAACACATTCGATAATGGTCTAGGTCATTTTTGACAAAAATGTTACTTAGTTGACACCCTTTTACACCAGACTCTTAAATTATTATTACAGTTGTTGTTAAATTTAAATTCCACTTTACAGTTTGTGTGGTTATGGAAATTGCATAAGAAAAATAGCACTGGGCTATTTTTCTTATTTTTGTTATTGTTTTATTTATAAACGTGTGTTATAAAAATGTTAATTTACCATAATTTCAATGTTTTTAACACTACTGAACGCTATACATTTTTTTTTCTATTTAATATTGTATTTTAATGTAAAAGTATGTTTTCATAAACTCAAACTTTTTGAGGAAATTCTTCGGTATTGGGAGAACACCTCGGATTTCGATAAAAATAATATACTGTAACCTTCTTATTAAACTATATAACTAAATATACTATAAACTAAAGTATACAGTATAGGTTCTAGTTTCCTATAACTAAGCTTCTCATTTTATGAGAAAAACTAATGTATTGTATCTGCACTCGCGGAAAAGAAATTTCTATTATGCGATTTTTATTGGATTTGTAACCAAGCCCCCCTCCCCCCTTCCATTCCATCCCAAGAGCACAACTGGGGCGTGAGCTGTTGATGGCGGCATGAGTCGTATACACGGGATCAGTTAGTTTAAACCACGTCATAGCGAAATTTTTCTTGTATTTCTGCGAGTGTAGATGCATATATTATTTTCCCACAAAACAAGAAGCTCGAAAATAAAATCTTTATCCAAATATGTTCCCTATATCGAAATGTAGCCATTTTTTTACAATACACATAGGCTTCATTTTACATTAAATATCAGGTATACGTTTAAACTTATTTTACTATTTTTAACAAACAACACCCGATTGCCGTATCAAAACATACGCTACTCATACTTTACGTGTGATTCAACACATGAAGTTGATGTATGAAAAAATGTCATACATTTGACTTGTTTACCGACAAATCAAATGTTGATTTGTCAGTAAACACCTTGAAAAATTAATTTTTTAAAACAACAAACAATCCATCATTATTATTTTTTTAAAAAAATATTTGCCAAAAAATTGCATTCCAATTGAGTTTTGTTTAATTTTGAAGAAAATTTTGTAGCAGCTGCTGTTAAGTTATAGTAATTTTAAAAATCCGGTATAATCAACGTTTAACTAAAATATTCGACCTCGTTAATGATCACAACCAGCAGGTGGAGTTTTTTAACCAAAAAAAAATAGTATTCAAACGGTTGACTATTAAATTACTATGATCAAAATATGTAGGAAAATAGGAATGCGATTGCTTTGCAATGCTAATTTCGTGAAATTGTAGTCATGATGTTGAATTTTTTTGTACCTAACTTACACTGTAAACAACTGCTTATCAGAGACGTTTTCCTTGAACATTTTTTAACACTGGATTAACTACATAGTTTACGTTTTCCCTCTAACGAAATCAATGTCACAGACAACTTCATAGAATTGGTTATTGTTAACTGCACTTAACAATACTATGTAACGACCAGAACGATACATACTTTGATACCGGTAACAACCACAAATAAAGTAAATAAATAACTATATTTAGTTGAATCAAGTTATAAATTTAGCAAATTAGCGCACTGTCTAGACTGGTTAGTGTCTTGCAACTTTAATCAATGGCTCTATTTCGATGCACGTTGTTTAACCAGTCAACAACTGTTCTGATTAAAGGTTAACTAGTATTACAATGTGTCTTGTTGTCCAACCTAGTTGATTTATAAGTGGTTTTTTTTTCGTTTTTTTATTTATTAAGATATTAAAATGTAAAGTAGTTAACCAATAAACAAATATGAGTGACATTCTCACAGCGTTTTTGACATTTAGCAAAACGTATTCATTTTAATAGGTCATTGGTTTTAAAGGTGCAAAAGTGATTTTTAGTAGTCAGTGTTAGCATAATTGACTAATGAATGGTTAAACCAAATTAAGATTTTTGGATATTTAATTTAAATTTTGGTTTGTGAAATTGATTGATTGATTGATTGATTTTGGTTTGTTTGTTATCGAATGGTATTTAAGGAAGTATTTAACAGTAAAGTATGCAGTTCCCTGGTAGGTGTATAAAGTGATACGTTGACATTTCACACTTCAAACATCAGTAACTCTGTATTTCACAAGATACCAAGGATAAGATTTCTTATTTTAATTAGTACTTGAAGGATGATTCTCTCATTAGAAAACCCCCAACCTTTCTCAGTAGCTTTTTAAGCGTTGTTTGGTAACAACCAACAAATCTAAATTATTCGTTGTTTGGTTCCCAATGAAAACTGACATGTCCGTGCCTTGTATGTTGCAAAACAAGGTCAGCCTAGCTAGAGCATATGCTGAAAATGTTTCCCCCCCCCCTCTCCAATCATCCAAACACTTTTGTATGCGAGTCTGCAAATTGGCGAAGACATATGCTAATGTGAAATCAGTAATAACACTAATAACAGCAACCTCATGCCCTATCGCGTCTTTGAGAGCGTCAATTTTCGCGCGACTTGTCACCCATCAGAAACCTCACAAGAAGAAATCAGGTGGCGTCAGGTGATCTTGGTGGCCACACATTTTTCGAAATCAATCGGTCACCAAAATAATTTTAAATTTCTCTCATGCTTGCATTGGATGTGTAAATGTGTTGCATTGCACGTCTTCGCACGTCTTGTTGAAAGTAACCTTCTTCAAGTAATCATTCAAGTTTAAGTCTCAATTTTAATAGGAACCTTTCAACGTTTGTTAAATTGAGTAAATTAATAAATGTATGAGTAATGAATTTAATGAATCAGTATTGTATTTAGTATGTTTTTTTAACTAACCTAACCTACTTCCTCATCTCACAACCAAGTACAGTACTGTAAGTAGCGCCACAAGTTGCTCTCTGAATTAATCAGAAAGTAGTAACGGTGAAATGTTATTGAGAAATGTTTAGGTTTTCTCGCCAAATAATTTCTCTGTATCGTGGCATAATGGCTTCATACTTTGACGATAAAATATATAAAAACCGATACTTCACATAGTTTAAGTGTGACCGGTTGAAATGTGTCAAGTCAATATAAATTGAAATAACGCCAAGAACTAACGCATTTCACGAAATCACAATTATTTGACGAATTGCCAAGGTTAATATGGATTCCGTTAAAATGTGTCTGAAATGAACTAGAAAAAAAAAGTTTTGTCTTCACCTAACGAATTTCACACGTTAACGCCAAACATAAATAATCCGTTATTTTACGAAATACCGGTACCTAGTTAAAGTGTGAAACGCCCTAACTATAATATCATGAATCACGTAACAAACTTCACACTTGCCGATAAAAATCCGATACAACAATTTAGCTTTTCAAACGGACTATTTCACCAAAAAAAAATAAAATTAACTGTAACATGTTTATACCATCCCTATTTTATATTATAAAGTGTGTACATAATAAACTTTTCTGCATAGGCGAACTGGGCCGTCTGGGCAAACAAAGAAATTTGAAACGCTGACTCATGTATAATGAAATGTTAAAGATGCGAAATATGAAGACATATAAACTGCTTTTCATCATTTAATGCTTCATTGGTGGCTGAACCTGTCAAAATAAATCTTGAATAGGGTGCATTTAACCTCTGACCTCTCCATTTCCCAAGTCATTGGATGCGTTAGACAATGTAAACAAAACCACATCCTTAGTAAACTAATGGAAAACACTTGTCCATCGGTTGCATTAAAAGAACAAAAAAATGACCAAGAAAAAAGAACATTGTGAGTTAAGGGTAAAGCAGTGAATTTTTTCTTTATGTAATGAAACACTTGCTAATTAAAACACTTTTTTTAATTCTATAATTTTTAAGTTTAAAAAATGTGTTATGATTTAATTGTTCAACAATGTTTTTGTTTTTTTAAAGAAAAATTACTATCAAGTACAAATACATCTACCGAGTGTATGTACTGTATACATGATTCTATTCACATTAATATCCTTATATAATTTTTAACAAAAAACAAACTGTAAATTCATATATTTTATTATAGAATGTGTCCTATAATTTTTAATTACGTGTCGTATATCAATAAAATTTATTGTAAACATAAAAAGTGTCATAACATTAAATTTACAAGTGGTGTTCTTGTAACTCTATTAGCAATTTAAGTTTCATATCTAAAACTATATAATTTTCATTGTAGGTGATTGTCACACTTTAAATCCACGAGGTTTACGTGAGATTAAACACTGATGTCCACGGGTCAAGTACAACAATGAGCTATGTGATGGAGAATAGTTCACTATACATAATCTACTTCTATCCTTTGTATGTGCATATGAAATGTTTTAAATCCAGGGGTTTACCATAATGTGAGTGCAAACAAAACAATGACATCCATGGGGAAAGCAGACAAATGTCGCCAGGCAACATGAGTCAAAACAATCAACGCGTAATGGAAAACAAAAGCTGTCATCGTTGACAGATACAGTTAATGAAAAAATAAGCGAATGTACATAAATGTAATAAATAAATTAAAAATAAAGGGTTTGTTTTTTTATTCTGAATCTGTATATTGACACATGTTAATGTTAATACATTATTTTACATTTGGCCTACTTCACAGTTTTACTTTCTCACAAGTTCGGTTTTTGTTTTTATTTTTTTTGCATTTTACATTCTATAAGGCCCCACTTGAACTTGAACCATGAGTAAATAATATTACACTGCTGACGACAGCCAATAGTAAACTTACGCATCACTTACATCCTCCAATAATGCATGCTAAAAAACACCTGGCAAACTAACGGGTACCGGTACCGAAGTTAGCAATCGAATTGGGCGAGAAAAGCAATCATCACAAGTAGCGAAGAAAATCCATTTAAGAAAATTGAAACTGACCATTTGTTGCCTGGAATAATTTCTTCATCCCGTAAAACCTAACCTCTTAACTCAATTACAAAATCAAGTTTCTAGCTCCATTCGAAGTTATAATATTCTTAATTAGTCCATAATCATTAACAACAACAATAGAACCGAACCAGAAACCACCACAAGTGCAATGACGGGAAGAAAAACCAAACATTAATTTAACTATTTTTGAAGGCATCGAATTATGTCTGCGAGGCATTTAATCAGCAAAATGTACTAAATCGAGCAGTCACGATGAGAAACCAGGCAATTTAAATGCCTGATTTTCGTAACGTTAAAGCTTTTCTGAACGTTAAATGACTGGTCATGTGCATGAATAGGTACCCACTAATAATAAAAATTTAAAACAAAAAATAAAACGCAGAATTAAGATTGCGTTAATAGAAGATGAAGTTTTAATACAGCATACGTATTTTATAATGCAAATTATGTTTATGCAGCTGCACACAAGTGATCTAAAATACTTCTTGTTTTCATTAAAAATCAAAAAAACATCTAGTCAATAATCACAGATACTATCAAAACAAAACAAACAACCCATACAAATCTGGGTAGAAAACGCTTCCTTATGAAATAACACAAGGTGAAATCACGTAAAATGCATAAGCCAATTGTTTCATAATGTTGTAGGTTTGTAGGTATGTAAATGAGTATGCATTTTCGAACTCATGTTTATATGGACTTTTTGTTTTGTTTTGATACTTAGCATCTGCGGTTAAAATTTGACTAAACCTTTCAGAAACACCCTGTATAACGTAAGTACAGTTGACACCCAGTCATCAGAAATCGAATAGATTTTGGCCTGAGAAAGATTTATAGAAAATTCAAATAAAAAAAGATAGTGGACTGGCATCTAATCAGCAAATCCTTAACAGTATTAAAAAAACAATGATAATGGAATGTGGTACCATTACCAAAGGTTTTCAAATTTGAAAAGCTGTTTAGATATGTAAATATGGATTTCCGGTGTATTAACAAATCTGAAAGAACGTCAAAGACCTGACAGGCATCATTTGAAAATTTGTGAACCTACCAAACTAGCCATTACTAATGGAAATGTCGAGAATTTTCGAAGCACTCAAATGCAACAGCAGCTGAAATCTGAGCTTGGGGGATTACAATTCCGAATGTAAAAGCCGGATAACTAAGTTGCACTGATTGAAATATGCCAATTAAAATTACCAGTGTTGACGACTGTAAAAAAAAAAAAGGCTCCATGACGTTTAATTGGATCGTGTTAAACCATAGTGAACCTACTTTTTTACAGTTTCTGAATTGATGGATTAAATTAGGTCATAATCTAGGAGGCAAAAACTAAGAATTATATCAATGGACCAACTAGACAGAGTTACACGTCCCTATGAACCAATCGGAATAAGACAACCCTATGCACAAACCAAACAATCATCGTTTTTTCAAATTAAATGTTTTGGGATTGTAAACGTGGAATACGATGGAATACGATGGTGGAATATGAAGGGCCTGGATAAAAGTGTGTTAAGTAAAATTTTTACAATTTCGAGGAAAACACGTTTAAAGATCTGAACTCGACTTGCTATTTATGGGCTACTTCACACTTTTTGCACTAATATCTTTGCACATATCGTCGTTTTGCTCAAAATTATGCGGAAGATCGAATTGCACCTAACAGATGTGAAAATGCTTCTAGGTCATTTTTGACAAAAATGTTACTTAACACCATTTTACACCAGGCCCTTCAATTTATTTTTAGTGATTTCAACTATACAGTAATAGTGTATAATTTGTGCCAAATGTTAGTTTTGCAACGAGTTTGCATAATTCTTGATATCACTGAGATTGCCTATGATGAGATACAGTACATTGTTCTTTTATTTGAAAGTACCGTTATATTTAATTAGTTTAAAGTATTAAACACCCGTTAATTAAAGTACCGTTGATAGTTTGTTAGTAACCTCGAAAAGAACACTTTAACATTCATAGTACACCTACACTGCTCACTAAAATTAGAGAATATTTCAAAATCTTTATACCATTTTGAAATATCCTCTAATTTTTGTGAGCAATGTATTTTTCAATGACTCAAAACGTAATAAAGAAAAAATTGTGAAAAATATATAAAAAATGTTTTATGATGTGATCTGTTTAATTGTTTTCGTTTAATGCACTTCTTTAAAGTACTGCACCGGTACTGTATACTGTATTTATTTTCCTTTCCTGCTTAAAAGTAAAAATTACTTGAGAATGGAAATTTCACTTTACCTTAGTGTAGCACCGATTGCATACAACTTGTTTATTAATTGACATCAATTGCACCAAACCTTCCGTTAACCATATTTTTTAATTCAACATTAAAGTTATGCACAACATAAAAGCTGCATCTGTAATGGAGTCATTTAAATGATCCTTTTGGATCGTATGATCCACAATGAATGAAATTGATATGAAATAAACATGCGATCCAGTTAAAGCCAGTTGTAAACAAACCTCGATTTGTTTATGTGTAATTTAAAGCGTTTAAATTGAGTTAAAATTAATAGTGATACATTACAGTACCATATAATGAATTTACTGTACAGTGTTTCATGAATTTACTGTACAGCACTCACTGCTGTGCCAAGTTCAAGCTAGCCTGATGAAGTTGAACTTGATACTAATTTTTTGTTGTTGTTATCTATCTTTATTTGTTTCGTTTGGTTGTGTTTTTATTTTTGTTTTACAAAACAAAGATTAAAAAATATTTTTAGTCAAGAATCGTAAAAAAATAGACAAATGACACAGTAGGCAATATCACCAGACAACAAAAATGAAGTCGGGTGATCGCGCTAGACGTTACGAAAATCAGTGTCAACATCCAAAGAAATTAATTACAGTGTCCAAAGAACTTGCATCGAAAACGCAAACCAGAGCAGAAACGTTTTTTGTATTTCTTGTCAACAAGTAATCAAGGAACAACCGCTAAAAACACAGCAGACAGTATCGAAGAAAGGCATGCACACCAAAAAAATCGATGATGCAGTTTTCCTTTGCAAATCTAATGCTATAACCATGTAAGTTGTACGCATGCTAACCATGTAACCAATTATTCAACAGCATTAATAATTCAATTACTTGTCTTTCAACTTGCTGAACTAAAGAATAACGTAGGTTTTCTTTCAATAAACTATTCAGCAATGCGAAACATTTTAATGAATGTCTGGGATGGATCAGAGGATCACTTGGTTGATTCGGTCGGAGTTTTGAGTTTCTTGAAGATTGCACGCATCATCGATTTTACTTCTGCCAATGGTGAAAGTCTCTGACGCGAACTGGAATAAACCACTTTACAGAAAACTTTGTCTGAAACTCTCCATCCTTGATATTCATTCATAAAAAAAAAATAAAAGTGAAAAAACTTCTTTCTCAGTTTTCGCATCATCGAAGTGATGAGTAGCCTCTGGATCAGAAGTATGTCGTAACTGGAGTTGGATGTTACCTCAAGGGCTTCGGGTAAAATAGTGATACGCCACACTTTTCCCAAAAAATGATATTTTTACATCTAACGGACCCTCAGTACTGTGTCTAGCTGGTTACTTTACGACTTTCTGATTTTTACAGAAAATGACAGCGTAATATAAAGAATCACCTTATTGAACAGTATGGTCCTCTATGGAGTTTCTTTCTCACCAGAAAACAACTCTATTGAAAATTTTCAAAAACGTGGCTTATTATTATAATGCCGAAAGCCCTTCATGTGTAAGAAAGACAGCCAATAGCAATTCAGAAGTTTAACTGACATCAGTTGTATCTTTCCAATATACATTATATATGTTTTATTTACAAGCAAACTGGTATTTTTACTTTATTAGTTTTCATACTGAATGACATATTTGAGAGATGACATATTAAGCCTGTCAACTACTTTTTAATCTTGTATCTAAGATGCTTCTGATCTTTTAACCCTTTGGTTTTTTTTATTACCGTCTTAAGCGGGTACCATTGCGATTTTTGTGAGCTTTGTACGAATTACTGCAGTAGTTCCAGAGCTCTGTCTCTGAAATTGGAATCCATGGACCCACCATAACTATTATTTGAAATAACTATTTTTTAAGTGATATTTACCGCGTTTGACTCATTTTTATCGTATTTTATTGTGTTAATGAATTGAGAATGCAAAAGCAGTGCACTGTACTTATGAAGTGGTTTTAAGAAGTGAATAAAGCTAAGTTTGGTATGCGTTATTCTAGAAAAACTGAGCCAAACGTATGGGCTAACCAAACCTTCTTTTGGTGCTTTTAAAAGCTATGATCATAAGCTAAACAGCTGCTAAAGCCACTAAAATACACATAGATTTGGCAGCTGTTTATTTTGATAGCCCTTTCGTGATGATGTCATTGTCAATGATGCTAAGAAACCCTTTCTCGTACAACACACGCAAACTAGACTCTCAAGCCAGACTTCCATGGCCAAACCTCAAGGCAATGATGACATATGGTACAATACAAACAAATGAAAAAGCAGAGGAAACCGATTTAATGAACATACCGACACTAAGATTGGGTACCGGTGCCAAAATGACCACGCTCTCCTTCCAGCACTCAAAAGATGCTTTCAGCGATCAGCATGATCTCATACAGTATGAGCTAATAGGATCGGCAAATGATGAACAATCGCAATTCAAAAATCTCAATATAAAAAAGCCATGTAACCAAAAGCGACAGCGGAAAAATAAACGATGTATTATATTCTCGTCTGCAAAGTATAACTCATGAAACAGGAGTTTTACTTAAGACATAATGAAAGTGTGTGTGTGTGGAAGATTTGCCAAGAATTCCTAAAAGAAATTCCAACCTCAAAACAGTTGTCACACTAGGTTAATCGTTGATTTCAACTGGCACAAACGTATACTTGCCAAATGCCAACAGTCGGTATTCAAGTCTTCAATAAGTCGAACCAGTATGGCTATTTTTGAGAACACGGCAAAACACTCATCAAGAAGAGCCATTGACCAAAACAGCCAAAGACAACTCTTATCAAAAGATTCGTTTTTAATTAGAATGAACTTTCTATCTTTTTTTTAAACTATCTTTAATTATCATTCAAACTATCCCTTTTTTTAAATATTTTATTGTGCAATACTATTAAGCATTTGACTTCGTTTCACTTTAATTGCGGGTTTTTTTTCTGAGCATTTTTATCAAAAGATCAGAGCATTTTTTCTGAGTATTTGAAATCGTTTCACTTTTTATTGGTGGGTTTTATTTCTTCAACATTACAGACCACTTAAGGTATCATATTATAAATTGAGTTTAATAGTTCCTTTCTGTCTCCTTTTTTTTTTTGAAGCCCAGATTTCAGCTTTTTATCAAAAACTATCACCGAAAACTGTCATCTAGTTATTGTGATCAATATCTTTAAGTTTTGCCTAAATATGATCACAGTATGGGACATTCTCTGAATCATTTAAAAAACCACGTGATCAAGATACCACCCCACTCCAGCTGAGCAAATAAAATTGGCATATGACATTTTGTCAAGTCTGCTTCCAATTAAGTGTTTTCTATACTCCGATAATGTAGCTAGCGTGTTTCTAGTTAACAATTCAAACGCTTATCGATTCACTTTCTAGACAGCCTTGCAGACATGTCTATTAATAGAGCTGCTCTTCAGATTGAAACTGAGCCTTGTTCTACCTACAGCATGTTAACTCAATTACACGAAAAGCTTACAGAATTTTTCAAAACCAAGGAAAAAATACAAAAATAATTAATTCCCTACATTTTGAATAATACTGCATTTTTGTTTCTAAAACAAAGTATTCCAAGCTTAGGATGAGCTTAAAGTTACGCTCGCTAGAGTATAACGTAAGTAAAGCGCACGAATCTTTATGGTTGTCCAATGTGGGTGCCAAAACTTCTTTGCCAAAACTTCATCATCATCACACTGTATCTACTTTGTACCAACAAGTATTATCGTATTGAAGCATGAGCAAAAAAAAAAAAAGGTTACCCAAGACAAGCGGAAACGTCATGAATCAAGGATGCCATAATATTGAGAGGCGTTTTTATCGATTTCCAACATGGCGTGCTGGAAATCGAATAACATGTGCGATAGAATGGCCTGTTGTTATTCTTACAACACTTATCATCTTCTTCGACACATTTAACATTTCACATTCTGATAGCTGAACCGACCAGGATATCAAGGTATTGCTGACTGAACCCGTTTTGTCAATGTGCAATTATTGTTCTGATAACATCCATCAATCACCGGTCGATTGAATCCGTCAATGTTTAGACCAATTAGCATTAATTAAGATATAAATTATCAAAAAAGTGAATTTTTTTAACAAATTGAACAGGCGTAATTTAGTTTAAAAAAATGTTATTTAAAATTGAATTGACATCAATAAAAGTAGTTGAATTTTACTTACGTGGGGCTGATGCTGTGATGGAAGTCTAAAAGTGAAGTAGACACTCAGGCACGCACACACACAGACACAGATATATTAACTACAAATCACAGCAGCTGCGACTACCGACGTGTTTATATATCTAGCCACCTGTAGTTTAAACAAGTTAACTACATAATTCTCGTCAAAATTAAAATACCCGTTTTTTCGGAGAAAATTTTCGCTTTCGCATAAAATGAATGCAATTCAAATATTACTTTTTATACTTCATGTTGTTATTAATATACAAATATATACCTCAGCACAAGTTAATTTCCTAATGGACACTTATAGATACGCAATAATATTTTAAAAAGAACTAAAATCTAATATTTACACAAAAATAATTAGTGTGAAACTTGAATATACTTAAACGTAATAACATTTTAAACGTATGTGTTCATGTACTCTAAATCCAGAGCAACCAATACAGGGCTAACTAATAAAGTATTGTATGTACAGTACCCTGTACCTGGGATACTACCAAAGTCACTTTGTTATTAGTACCAATATAACATTTAAGATATACATACTGTAACAGTTTAAAATATATTGTATAATCATTTTTCATTTTACTGTATCGTTTTATTATACAGTACTCGAACATATTTTTTCACTTTTACTTCAATATTGTTGCATATAAAGTTATGAAATCAGGCGCACAATCAAAATAGCATGCTGGTCACACACAACACTCAAAAGTTATGTCCTATCGAAAATAATAACTTGTCAAACAATCAACAAAAGTGGGACAATAATTAATAAACCTATTTGTCTGTCTGCTGGAAGATGATGATCGAACCGATTAAATCGAAGGATCGATATAAAAGAAACATTCTTTTCTAGGGAACAATACAATTAATGCACTTTTGTTCTGCCAAGTTTGTTTGTTCAAGCATCATGCAAAAACGACTGAATTTCGTGAAGACGGTGCTTGACTGGTAATTGATCCATGACTAGAGTAAACTTACTGTTAACAGGTTTGTAAGTGGTGTCTGAGCCAACTATGGGTATGGCTATGAACCTATTAGAGTTTTAATTAAAAAGAGAGGTCGTATATGTGAGGGAAGTAGGTTGCAAAAGAGAGAAGCCAGTGATCATCATCATTGTAGAGAGACTGTACAATTAGTAATTTGCGAACTAGAGAAACTCGTGCTTTTTGAAGTGCAATATTGGTTCAATAATAATGGCATGTATCCAAAGAAACAGAACTTTTGGAACCACCACACCAACAGGGATCTTACGCAGCAGATTTTTTGAAGACATAAATGTTATTATAAAAAAAAATATTATCATGCAATAAATATTTGTTTTATCAAAGTTTAGTCAATCTGTCAAAATTAAGTACTAAAACTGGAATCGTTGTTTTCTAGATAGATTAATGGAAAGTGAAATTTATTTTGGTGTCCGTTGGTTTTATTTTTCTTTCCATTGTTTTTTTTTGTCGTTGAACAAAGAAAGAACCAATTTCATGAATCAATTTTTGAACCGATTTCCATGAAACGTAGAATTATGTAAGGTCGGTCCAACTTTAAACATAGGTTACGTGTGCTATTAGAATTTTGATTGGGGGGGGGAGGGATGTAGGCGTCACTCGCGAATGTGAAAAGTCAAAGGGCCACGAATATTAATGAACCCTACAACCTGTGGATAGCGAATACCGGAATTAGTGAATTGAAAGGTCTTACAATTTATATTATGATATAATATAATACAATACATAACAGTATTGCAATATTTTATTTTTTTCATTTTATTTTCAAGATTCACATCTCATAGAGATAGTTTAGAATAAACAAAAATGATACAAAAATTCATCTGTGAATTAAACCTTGTAAATATTATATTATGAAGGTATTGTATTATGATTAGGGATGTGATTTTTTAGTGCAGCACTTAAGTAGTTAGAAGTGTCAGAATGCATTCTTAAGACGATTTCCAAATGAACCAGCCATAAAGGTGCAATATTAAACAGTTTGTTGCTCTCATATCCCTGTTTTGCACCTAAAAACGATTTTAACACTTTTTTAGCCCCCGAAAGCACTTTTTAGCCCTTTCTTTGTCTTTATTTTTTAATACATATTTCTGAAAAATGATAAAAGAAAATGAAAATGAAATCTCAATCTCGTCATCATTGGACTCACTAATCCATCACATCATCAAACCAAAGCAAACATTTTTGTTTCAAAACATTCAAGTTTTCCTTGTAATACAGTCTAATTCTGAATTGATGGTAGGAATATTAACTGAAATGAATAAAACTGAAAAAAAATAATGAATTATGTTGTTAAAATAAAGACATTTTTGCACCTAAACTAGCCCTTATTCTGTGAATTTTGTGCACTTTTTTTTGCACTTAAGATTCACATCCCTAATTATGATCGTGGACCAGTAGTCGTATAAAGCATTATCATCTCACGAGTCCATTGACAAATTTTGTCATTTGCGATTTTGTCAATACGATGGTTTGTCAAATCCCTCTACATTCGCACAATCTCCTTCATTAATTTAGAAAAATCCTTTCTTATTAAAGGCCTACTCTTTATATTAGCTTCACTTGTGAGTGAGTGAGTTGTGAGTTTCTACATATAAAAACAAAACTACTCGATGAATTTTGATGAGTGAGGTGTCTATGAGTTCGTCTTAGTAACAATGATTAATGGCATCAATGAAAAACCAACAAGGCGGACGCTACATGCCATATATGCATAATTCTTTAGACCCTCCTACAGGCTAAATGGCTCGATGAGTTTTGATGATTGAGATGTCATCGGATCCGCCTATTTCTCACCACGAGTGACACTGTCTATATGGCATCAATGAAAATCCAATATAGCGGACACTATATGCCAATATATAAAGATTGTGCATACAAAAAACAAGACAACTCGGTGGATTTTGATGAATGAGGTGTCTATGGATTTGTCTTAATGTACCGAGTGTCACTACCTATATGCTGTTGATTAAAAACCAATATGGCTGAAGCTATATGCCAGTATATAAAGATTATGCTTAAAAAGTATTTTAATGTACTTGTTTTTATCATTTACGTTGCCTTCAAGCGAAAACAATTAACAGTTGCCAATTATTTTTTGCTTATACTGTAGTGGGCCCTCGGTATCCGCGAGGGTTTGGTTTCAGGATACCAGAATTCATTCATATGGTCATGGTTTATGGAACTTTTCGAAATATCGATTCCCCCGACATATCGGTTATTTTTTCGATCGGTTGGTTAAATTCACGGATACAAAACCCACGGACGAGGAGGGCCCACTCACCATACTATATACATGTATATCTAAGCAACTAGAAGCACAGGTCAGATGAATTCGCAAAATGATCATCTTCAAAAGACCATGAAAGATGAAATATCAACTTTTTTTATTAAATGCAGCATGCAAAGGTGACCGTGTTACTTAACGTTATTGGCAGAAAAACGTCATTCCATTACCTACAGAAGTTATAAGTTCAAATATAAACATTGAACATGTCAACAAAGGAGATATTTTCCAACTTTAATGGTAACATGATGACATTTAGAAACTTTCTGTTAGCTTTATTTTCTTTATCGTAAACTTCCCTTTTGTAAACATCGTCTCGTCTGTCATTATTTTCTTCCATATGGTGTTGAAGTTCACTGAGTGGCTCTACTAGCTTTCAAGCTCACGATAAACAAGGTATTTCAAAAGTAACTATGCACTAGAATGTACTAAATCTTTCTAAGCACGTGCTACAGCAACAAAAAAATCGAAATTGTGAACATTCAACCATGGTTCAACTGACAGTTTTGTTATTATTATTATTATTATTATTAACCTACTGTTTCAAAAATCATTACACTGAGTCCTCGTCCTCGATTTAAGCGAGTTCTGTGTTTGGAATCTCGGTATTATGCATCTCTTATGTAGCGAGTCTGTGGGGGTATTGACATTACTCAAGTGACAATATTCCAGAGCAATATTCACACATCATCACAACTGTTGCTTCCTCTCCCACGCCACATGTAGAGTGTGGTGCAAATGCTGGCCTTCAAACTGGAATTGCATGGTTCTTTTTATGGAAATTTTGATATACTGTACAAGTGTACAGTATACGTTTTGATCAAAAAATACCTGGATTAACTTTGAAGAATTTAAAGTAACATTTATTTATTAATTTTTATAATGAATACGATATTTTTTAATACATGGTTTTTGTATTCTTTATATTAGCTTCACTTGTGTGTGACTGATTGAGTGCGTGAGAGAATGAGTGATTTGCGAGTTTCTACACATAAAAACAAAACTACTCGATGGATTTTGATGAATGAGGTGTCTATGGATTCGTCTTGGTGTATCGCGTGCCATTGCCTATATGCTGATAATTAAAAACCAATATGGCTGAAGCTATATGCCAGTATATAAAGAGTATGCTTAAAAAATATTTTTAAATGCAAAGAGATCATGTTAGGTAGTCGTGTTCAAAGAATAACAGAACAGTTTGGTATAAATGGAATTAATGTTTGATTTATGAAGGGTTATTGAGAAAGAAAACTTATGCATTTTTGATAAAAGAGTTAATGAAGAGTAAGTTAAAAAGTAAGTTACAGTAAGTTAAAAAAATGTTCTTTTGACACCAAAACATGTGTTTTAACATTTCTTCTTTTAACAACGTTCCTAAAGTTGTATTTCTCAATTATCAATTTTGATTACAAATCATAAATGATTACAAATGAATGACTACAAAGTAAATTATTACAAAACATGTCAGCGTAGCATCTTAAGCATGTTTCAGATGCAACGCACACCGTGTACATTGCACGTAAACATTATCTGTACAGTATGTTTTTAAAATACATGTTTTTGCAATAAATATACAGTACCGACATTCTTGTTCTAATCGATTAAACATGATAATCTGTGAAATAAAACAATGTTGTAAAACATTTACTAATAGCTATACTTACTCTTATAAAAGACTACGTTCACAAACATTTGTCTTCATTGAAAACAACTATTTATCTTTGGTAATATTTTAATCGGATTACAAATTAAAGTAAAAACGCTCTCACTGTCGATAAGTAAAAATGAAGACATGAAGATTAATGGCTGCTTTTTTTTGTCCCACCATAATTGATGGTCAAGTTCCTCATTATGACGTTTTGTAGTTATAGAAAGTGTGTCAATAAGGAGACTGGGAATTTTGTACAAATTAGGTTCTTTATGGTTGTGGGTTTAAAATACTGTTCATACAACGACTTTTCCCCATAACAAAAATACATAAAACCATCTTGATGGAAGACCAAACATACCGGACGGACATGTTCTTTTACGAAACTGAGTGAAATATTCAAAATGATTGGTCAGAAATATGTATAGGCATTCAATAATAAATTGCTATTTCCTTTATAATGTTTGTGTTGTTACGATATTTTGTACGTTTTGAATATTTTGCACTCTCGATTATCCGGCCTGTGAGCACATCTTTTATTTTCTTTTTCTTTTACCAGTAACGCGTGTTATCGTGACAACTAAGATAAAATCATGTACATTAAGGGCACCTGAATATCAATAATGTTTATTGGTTATCATACTTTACGTTTACTTAGTTAGAATAGTAGATTCACTTGTAGAGTACACTAGTAGATTAGAAAAATCTTCACACACATACTGATAACCAAACTACAGTACAAAGTACTGTATTTAAAAGTTAATAAAATTGTATGGTTCTTTTATTTATAATATCTAGCAACAGGAAAGCCTTGTCTATAAGCAATGGACCTTAAACGAAGTATTCACTCATTTCTTCGACCATGAAAAATTCGACGATAATTAATTAGTGTTTAAACAGATTTCAAGATACCCTGGTTCGATTCCTGGCTCGGAAAGAAATTTTGTTTGTTCGTTTTTTCTTTCTTTTTAGTTTACTTTATTTAGAAAGTCATTTTCTCAAGTTACACAGTGTGACTTTGAAATTTTGGACTATTCATGAAAGTATAATAGGCTACAGTACCGGTACATTTGAAACATTTAAAAAAAAATTGGGAACCATCTACAGTATTTGCATTATTTATAATCATTAAGGTTAACGTTAACTACCGACATTGCCTTGGAATAAAAATTGACACTTATACACAGCACTAAGGTTTCCAGCCATTCTTAGGGTAAGCAAATGACATCACTAGAGATGTGATTTTTCAGTGCAGCACTTAAGTCAGACACTAGATTACTAGTAATCTAGTGTCTCTGACTTAATTAGAAGTATCAGAATCCTTTCTTAAGTCGATTTCTAAACTAATGAACCATAACAGTGCAATATTAAACGAAGTTCGTTTTTTTAGCCCTTATTTTCCCGTTTTGCACCTAAAACCGATTTCAGCACTCCCCCCCCAAAAATAGCACTTTTTAGCCACTTTAATATATTTTTAATATTTTTTTTAGTAAAACTGTATCTTTGCGAATTTTAATATTGCTCCAGGTTACGGGGCCTCTCTTTCGGGAACGAATGTAAGGTTAGAGAATCCGCCCAAATGCCGGACATCTACTCCCGAATTGTAGTATTATTATTATCTAACCAAGCATAACCTGACTTACCACAGTTTCACCAATTTTCTAATAAAGCTGACAACAGGAAAAGATTTTTGTTTGAAAATATTAAAATGTTCCTTTGACAACCTAGTATCTAGTACATTTCATATTGAAATGTAGATACATGAAATTTAACGAGGGCACCGACTGGCCTTATAGTTATGTCATTTGACCCTCAGCCTTAGGCCCTGAGGAATTTTGTGCACCTAAATTAGCCCTTATTTTGTTAATTTTGTGCACCTATTATTTTTATTTTATTTTAAAAGGGTTGCGTTCCTGAGGAACATATACACATGGTAAGTACAAACATCAAGCAAAAAGAATATGTTTAAGTAATTTGTTTTTAAAATGATGACAAATAGGAGTACAATGTGATGATTTGCAAGTGAAAGTCAAGGAGCGAATGTAACTGGTAACGAATTCCAGCCAGTAAACGTATTAAACGGATATCTGTTGTAGGAATGGTTATTAATATTATTGGAAGTTGTTAATTGATATTTATTGGAAGCACGAGCGTTGAGGTTATCTATCATGAATTGTCTGATGAGGTGCAGTGGATGTTGGGCTATTTGGGTAGTTTATGGTTTATTTGCACTTAAGATTCATATTCCTAGGCATCACAATAACGAGCAACGTTCCAAATACAATGTAAAAACAATATCGACAATGAAATCCTTCTTCAAGGGATGATGAGAAATGTCAATAATGAAATTCACAATATTATTACAATTATAACAGACATTCTTTACATTCAATCTTGATTATCTTTTGCTTTCTTTAATGCTACAAGAAATCGAATCCCAACAACCAGAAACAGTTTATAAAAGTTCAACTATACAAATAACGTGACACCAAAGAATTCTGGCAATCTTACTTCGGGTATTAAATTAACTGAAAATAGTCCAATCATATCCAAAATATTTTCATAAGGGTTCACAATTAGCAATAATCTTAAACTTGCTTAAGTTGCTTTTGAGAAGAAATTAAAATATTACAGAAAAGCTTAAACATGTGAAATTTGTATGTCTGGCTGAATAAAAAAGGCAGCAAAAATTAGTGATACTATCTAATAAAGTTTGATTACACGCACATCTCAATATAGCATTACAATAAAGTACAATATTCATTTAACCAGGGGGGGGGGGAAACAGCGCCCCCTCCTTGTAAAATAGATTGGCTGCGCTTGCTTGGCTTTGCTGACGACCGGCATAGTCGATATACCTAATGATAGTTCAATCAGAATTTTCATAAAATAAACAGGTAATAAGTTATCAGGGGTAATCGAATTAAGCGACCTTTTGTGTTAAATAGTGTTATTTTAAATAGCAAATGGTGTTTTGCTCCCCTTCCCATTGGTCAGAAGGCGTGTTGTACATGTATACTGTAAGGAGAACTCTTTATATATAGCATCAAACACTGACCACTAGGTTCCAATGTAACAATTACCTGTCATCTAATGACATCTAAGAGATACTACAGTAAATGTATGTACTGTATATCTATACATTACATGCTGTACATCTGCATATGTAATATGATTAATATCCATGCTCAGGTTTGGTGTAGCAGAAACTATTGTGGAGCCCAAATGATCATGCACACAATTCATACGTTTTGACTTAGTTTGATAAATGATCGGTGTAGTTTATGTGTATACATGTTAGTGCAAATATAAGCATTCAGGAAATTACATTTAGTAATACCATAGTGTACACCTGTGTACACTTGGTACTCCGAGACCAGGTTAGCACCGATGTAACATTTCCTTTCCAAAAGTTTCTACCACCCGAACAATTTGTTGATAGTCTGCTAACATTCACATAACCGGTACTAACTATACAAGATGATGTATTAAAGAAACATCAAGATTGTATCATACATTAACTTAAAGGTCAGAGTGTCACCTTAGTGACAATGACCCATATAGCTGAAGGAATCCAGTACAATTAGAATTCCCTGAGAGGATATTCCGCAATTGCACTCTATCTCCCAGTTTAATCCTTGTTTGATCCTGGCATTGTCACCATACTAGTGATGATGTATATAGCAGTGGTATTGCAATGAATGGTAATGTCACTCAATAACAGTGGTAACGTGATAATGTCATGGTTTGATGCACAAAATTGACCTTTCGTTAGATTCATTTAGTCGTAATGCTTTCAACCTTCAACCCTCAGTACAAGTTGTTAATAGTAACGTGATAAAGTTGCCAACGAGATGTAATGTGAAATATTTTTTGTTACTACAAAAGCTTGAAATGTCCGTTATAAAAACTAATTGAATACACAATACATGCTTTTGTTATTGGAAAATAAAGTCTACAATAAGCTATGTAGTAGCTACACTGATTATACCAAGCTATACTGTATAAGCAGTACAGGTACCAGCAATTGACTGTGTTCCAGTCGTTGACCACTTCTCAGAAAAATACTAATAATAAGGTTTCAAGTGGAAATAATCGCTTGAAAACAATGCAAATGGAATGCCACATACTTTGTTGTGATAATTTGCAATGATCACATGTGTAGTGGATTTTGGGTAATAATGGCAATTAATTGATTATATGCAAGTGATTGATATGTTTTCAACTCTCCATTTGCTAAGAACGGATCATTAAATCTGATTGAAAAACTCTGACTGTATTTGTGAATGAAATTTTGCACATTTGGAATGCTCATAGTGTCCGGAATTTAATAAATGCAGTTTTTTTGTTGCTTAACCTCAAAAAGTTGTAGTTTGTTGGGAGGGGGGGGGGGAGTTACAAGTACTGAATCACATTATTGCATTATTTCTAGTAATTGACCACTACAGTCAACTGCTAAAAATAATGAAATGATGTATCAACTAGAACATATGATATTAAGGTGCTTGTGTAATTATGGTACTTTGTGTATAGCACTTGTATGAGGTGTCATATGTCTATGGATATGGAGATTGGATATCAGTGATCAGGTTAGGTTAGTTGAAAAAACACTCGTTAATTTTTTATTTTGATATGAATCGTTAATAGGTCCACCAAAATAAATTTACGGTTTTTTGTATTTTTAACTAACCCAACCTGAACATACCCGTAGACATATGGCACTCCATACAATCACCATACACTAAGTACCATATTTACACAAATACCATAAATGTATAAACAGTATGTTGTTTTACACAATGTATTAAATAAATGTAAATTCAATTGCCTATATTATATTGTTTCACATTTTAGGTGGTCAACTACTGAATCAAATCATGGTCAATCACTAGATCTTTTTATTTTTCATATGGTTAACTACTGAAGCAGTTAATGGGTTTTCAAAACTAATTCTAATTCTTTTTTAAACACAACCATTGTTTAAATTTCATCTCAGTATACAATTTAGTAAAGCTGTAGAGTAGATTCAGCCATTTATGTCACGGTTTAGTGATAAAATAAGAAGTTATAACTGTTTATGGATTGTTCTTAAGTGGTCATTTACTGGTACCTTTACCTTACATGCTCTATAAATGTACAGTAGGCCTACACGCCATCTTTATCTGAAATTTATTATGCCTTACAATAATTAAGCTTACTGGCACTTTCTTATTTAGGAACACTATAAGAGCATTCAAATATTTTACACAAAATATGTAATATCTTTGTTAATCCACAGTGTCGTTTTTTTTATTAACAAAGGTCTCCATTATTGCTGGTTTCGATTATTTTTATGGTTTTGTAGTACTTATGATAACAACCAATAAACTACACTCTTGTGAAATCACCAAAAACACCCTTCAAATATGTTGTTAAGTTTTCTTGCCATATTGTGTTACACATTATGGAGCACATGTTTTGGGGGTGCCGGGTCACCATCATCAGTTTATGAACTGTGAAAAACTGTCAAAATTTATAGCCAAATTCTTAAAAGAGCAAGCTGATATAAATCAAGAAACAAGTTGAAGAAAAAAAAGGTTATTAAAAGATTGAAAGAAATAAAATAGAATCGCAACTCAATTTTATTTTGCAAGGCGATTTTGACAATTACACAAATGTACAGGGTGGAGCAACAGTCTTCATACATAGGATATTCCATCACTTATGTGTTTGCATCCATAAACATATGGTACATAGGTTAGGCTAGGATGTGAACAGTGTCATGTGAATATTGCACAGTATTTCAAATATTTTGTGATCTAGCCCATCTTGGTCAATAAATATGCATTCTAAATAGGCAATCCGTATTTATACAGAGGCGCTCCTCTTGCTTCTCGCATATATATACTTTTTGCTCCACCCTGTATAATAATGTAACCACGAATATTTGACCAGAAATTAAGAACAACTTTCAAAAAGTAAAGTATCATACAGTACATGTACTGTAGAAAACACACAAAATTCAATTTTATGTCTAGATCTAGATAGGAACCAATTTCAAATATAAATTGAAGAACCTGGTGTGAAAGGATGTTAACATTTTTGTCAAAAAATGATTTAGAAGCATTTTCGAATGTGTTAAGTGGAATTCTACCTTTCTGACACATAATTTTGAGCAAAACAACAATATATGCCAAAAAGTGTGAAGTAGCCCATAGACAGGCAAGTTCAGATTTTTAAACGTGTTTCCCTCGAAATTGTAATCATGTTATTTAACACCCTTTTACACCAGGCCCATCAATTATTTCACCAAACAGGTTTGATTACCCCCAATGACCAATGAGATAACTGCTGATTAACCATCGATTTCAACCAAATAATTAAATATGACCGTATAAACACCTGGAACTGGCACCTAAAATGTGAGCTGTTTACACTTGCAACACCTTGTACACCATCTAATAATAATAACATTCAGCACTTTGACTTAAATATTACAAAATAAAGATTATATATGTACCGAAACATATGCATTGGTATATCAAAGCAATGTTATTATAAATTAAGTGTAATGAAGAAACAAAAATAAATAAATCAGAAATTTTCACCAAATCATTAAAACAAAGTTTATCCCTCTTCTCACTTCTCATTTTTTATTTGGTGGCTCCATTATCGCTTTAGCATCTTATTTCATTCAAAATCGTCCCAATTACATTAATTAATATGCTAAAGTGATAATGGAGATACCAAAAAACATGTATTGAACAAAAAGGGTGAACTTCGTGCAGTATTAATGTCATAATCATAATTAATATTTGATCTCAAGATTTGATGACACAAAAATAATTTGTGAAGATAAAAGTGGTGATTGTGCAATGGAGGTGGGGTGTTTTTGTTTGTTTGTTTTATAAAAGCTGCTGAAAAGTGACACGTAAAAAAAGATGAACATTTTGAGAACACCTACAGAGTTTTGAAAAAAAAAAACCACACAAAGTTGAAAGAAAAGATAGTTTTTGGCAAATTGTTAGAAAAAAAGCGAATGTCAATACCATATGCGAATATCAAAATCCATCAAGTCGTCTTGTT
The DNA here is from genome assembly GCA_034695005.1 of Cryptops parisi. Classification (NCBI taxonomy): domain Eukaryota; kingdom Metazoa; phylum Arthropoda; class Chilopoda; order Scolopendromorpha; family Cryptopidae; genus Cryptops; species Cryptops parisi. Next base: position 10,454 of record JAQIWH010000458.1, on the reverse strand, counting down.
TTTGTATGTAGAAACTCACAACTCACTCACTCGTAAGTGAAGTGAAGCTAATATAAAAAGTATAAAAAAAAGATACAAAATTAACCCGGGCTATAATTAAAAAAAAAATGAAATGTTTACATATCATCCTCAAATTATGAGAGTAATAAAATTATTTTGAAACACACCAAAATAAGCTTGGTGATGCAAGCTTGCAAGTAATTTCATGTCGGAAAAAAAGGAAACACAAAATATAGGCTATGAAAGTGTATAATGATGGCACACTATGTGGTAGGACTAATCATGATTGCAATTATTCAAAACCAAATTATTTAATTTGAAAAAAGCAAATGAAAGGTGTTATTTTTCATATACGTTATCAATAGTGATGTAAACATTATATACAGAAACAGTACTGTACAGTACATGTACATGGTGCTGGCTGTTTTCTACGTGATAGGCCTACAAGAGCTTTGCTAAGGCCGGAAAAAAATTTCACCAGAATTCTGAAACATATTTTCGACATCATGTAAAAACAATATGCCAAGTAACATAAAACGGTTTTTTCAGAAATTGAAGTAAGAACGGAAAGTGAAGTATGTTTGAATTTGTTTCTGAGGGGTTGGAAGACGTTTGGTTTTTGTAAGTTTTTGGAGATTTTTATTTTTGTTTTGATTATTTTTCAGTTTCTGAGGATTTTAAATTTTAAAATTGATTCTGCTATTTAATTTTAAATTTTCAAATTTATTATGTCTTTTGTCTATTTCTTGTTTTTTATACTGTGATCAAGCGTTTTGTTAAGAATGCGAAACGTGAGGAGTTAGGAGATACAGTGGAACCTCGGTTCTGGAACGCAATCCGTTCCGGAACACTGTTCGACTTCTGAAACGTTCGTAAACCGAGGCGCAATTTCCCATAGAAACTAATGCAAAATGGATTAATCAGTTTCAAACATTTAAAACCAACCTCTAAAACAAGAATTTTAATTTAACATGAATTTTACCATCTAATGATACCATAGATCCATAAAATGATACACAATGAAAGCTAGGTAGGTATGCTAGGTACTTGGAGTTTAACGAGGGCACTGACTGGCTTTACAGCTATGTCATTTGGGCCTCAGACTTTATTGAAATTAGAAATAAAGAAATGATGATGAGATGAGGATGATAAACATGGAACAGGGTTTTATGATGCAGGAGGAAACGGGAGAACCCCGAGAAAACCGTCCCCCGTGGCGTCAGACCCTGAACTGAATTCACATGGCACGAGTGGGAGGCGAACCCGAACCTCTGCCGCCAGAGGTGAACGCTCTGATAACCGGGCCACCACGGGTCCCAATGAAAGCAATACATGCAATGCAATATACTGTATTGTACGTAAAAGCAATAATAAACAAACACTATGTAAAAACAATACTGTAAATGACAAAAATGAAAATTTACAGTAATTATTGGGGGTTCCCTTCAATAATCACAATAGGTGACTGTTCTAAGGATCTTGCACCCAGTGAAAGCCCCATGGCATGTTCGACAACCGAAGCATTAGTTTCGGTTTTATGACGTTCGTAAACTAAAACGTTCGAGAACCGAGGTTCCACTGTATTGTTTAATTACTACCTGGTCAGCTACGGTAGGCTTTGTTTTATTTTTATTTTTGTGTGCTTTGGGTTTTTTCGCTTACCTGAGTTAACAATGATAGGGTAAAGAATTATAAAATCTATAAAACGATTGTTTAATACAAAACTTCTACAAATTCTTGTAAAACAGAAATCATAGCGATTATGGTAATTATTACCATAACGAAACGTGTTTTACCTGTATATTAGTACAGTAAAATCCGGTTATTATGATCACTTTGAGGCTAGTATCTTTCGATAATAATAACCGACTGATAAAATTAAGCAGCAGATAAAAAAACACATTGTAGTTATTCAAGCAGTTTAAAAGTGGACGTTATTCTCAGGAATATTTCGTTGTAAACCATTTAGTATTTTCACTAGAAAGTGCAAAGTCCTTTGTTAAAGTTTTAGGCAGCTGCCCAAAGTCACTACTGTGACAAAATCAATTATAGTTGTTAAATTCTTTTTAAAAAATGGGCATACCTGAACTTTTTACAAAAAAACTTTTATCACATGGATAAAATCTTCAAACGCTTTATCATGTGAGTGAAAAAAAAATGTAAATATTGTACAGTACAGTACATGATTTGTAAAATTTGCTGCGAATATGAATATTTACTTTTAAGTTAAACTTTTGTTTAATTTAATTTATAAGTGTGTTCCTGTATCAAGTAACTGTACTTCCACTGAAAGTTATATTCAAATAAATAAATACAAATATTAAAAAAAAAAACATAAACCTCTGTTTAACGTACTATACATCCGTGATTTAACATTATTTGGCTTTAATGTTATTGTTAAAAGAAAGTTGTTTTTTTTTTAAAAAACAACTTTATTTTAATATACACTCAAGCATTCATGAACTGGTGTTCTTTCAGTACAAGTTTAATAAGATGCAAGAAAAACGAAATTCAAAACAAGTTTTATATAAAAAAAAAATACTGAAACAAAATTAGGGGGAGGGCCCCCAAAGCCCCCTGAATTCTTTTTCAGGACATGGAATGTAACACTAAGTTAAAAAAGAAAATGTTTTCTTTAATTTTCATGATTTAAGTGTTTGCCTCCCCGCCCCCGAAAATTTTTTCTGGCTACAGGTCTGCAAAATTGAGTAACAAAACAATCATGTGAATAAAATATAATTATTTTATCTTACTAAATAAAACCCAAAAGTAACTTTGTTCTCATTGCTGATTGGTTGATGAATTTTAAAGTTTTAAAGCTGAATGTTATTTTTGAAATTCTGCTCTATCTCTGTATTGTTGTGTCAGGTGGAATACATTTAAATTTCAAATAGCATTCGTAGATTTTTCAAGGAATTTAAGCTAGTATTTAATAAAACTAAGTAGGCCTACTAGTCACTCGTTTATATCATGGAGATAGAAGGTACCTTCTTTACCTAACTTAACATACTTATCCTATATCTCCATGGTTATACGGTATTACTTGTAACTACTATTAGTACTATTATTTGTTTAAAAAATAATTTTAAAATAAACTTAATTAATAAAACATAAAGGTGCAATCGAAGTTCACGGAACATCATGCAGTGCTGATGAATGGTGAAACCGTAATGCATAGACTAAAAAGTTAGACTCGCTTTAGACTATGGTAAAAGCATCTGAAACTTTTTTGTTGGTATTCGATATAATGATATATGAATAAGCATTATTGAAATGATTCATTAATACCGTGATAAATGAATATCTTCGTTTAAAAAAGTAGCTTGTGGTTAAGCCACCAACCTCGCTCGTGGTATTGTATTGTACTGTAATTTGAGTGGCTCAATATTCAAAGTCAGGTTGGGAAAACAAACAAAAAGTGTGATTAATGAATCAGTAGGCCTAATGATTAAAATACTTATCATACGTTTTTGTTTTAACCTGGCCTTCACACCCCAACTACAAGTAAGTAGCGCCACAAGCGACGTCTAACCTCAAAGACCAAAAGTTCTTTTCGTGCACCTATTCATGCAATATCTATGAAACTGAAACACCTATGATCCCGAGAGTCTCAATTTTGTTGACACTTAGCAGCAGACGCGAGATAAGTGTAAGCTATAAACACACACATGTTGCACGTGCTTTGAATGCGAAGAACTCAAAGGAATCTATTTCAATAGTTACTCGTAAACCGACTAGAACAGTAGGGATATATTGCAATATTATTTTAGAAGAAGGTTACAGTACCCTTTAAAACTTCATTTCATTTCAATACACTGTGATCCTTTAAATAAGCAGCTAATATGCCACCAGCCTGTCGATTAGCTAACAGACGAAACCTTCGATCGTGAAGGTCATCGATTATAAGTGTAAAGAAAGCAGCCGACGCGAGTAGGTGTGTTTCATCATCATCACGGTGTTTATCCACTACACGACACGTGTTTACTATTGTACTATACTTGCACGTGTTTATTATAGTATACGCGACGAACTTATAAAGGAATCATGACTACTTACTAGATACCTTACCTCACGTTAGCAGCTGTGGTTGGGCAATCAGCCAAACTGAAACGGATCTGCGACAGTTTTTCTTCGTCAATTGTTGCGTCTGGCAAGTAGGTTGCCGAAAAGTTCACTGCGACCTCGACGACTATCGTCTCGCTTTCCCGCGGCTTACATTGTGTCCATGTGTCATCACCATTGATGGAAGTGTGTCGCCTCCAGTGTTCATGTTTACATTGAAACATCAATTTCGCTTCGAGTCACTGACACCGTCCCTCGATGATGTCAATCTTGCACTTTCCTGTCTGCACAGTATGTCGCAGATTAAGGTTTTCCAATCACTGTCAACTCTGCGTCTTTGAAATCGCATACTTTTTCCGTAGTTGAAGACAACCACTTTAGTTGAAGAAGGCTTTGTTAATTACTGTATAACTTTTTGTCAAGGACGTTTTCTTGTCTAACTTTGTCACTAGATGGAAACCTATGATTGGACTCGCTAATTGGTCGTTCCTTTCCGAAACCAATACCTACTGGGCACGAATGGAAGACTACTGACGAGAAAAACACCGAATGGAATAGCGCCGATTAGAATAATTGCAACAGCGTTCTGCGTGTTTATTTATTTATTTATTTATTCATTTGTTTATTCATTTATTTATTTATTTATTTATTTTGGACTTGTAATTTATTTGTAAATTGACTTTCAGGGAAAATCTTTAGATGGTTGGTTGATTTAACTAAATAAAACAGTTAAAATGTTAATTAAGTAAAAATAGTTCGAGTTTTTAAAATATTGTTCGTTTTAACTATATCAAGACTTGGAGCTGTTACCAAAGTTTGTGTCGTGTGCAATATGAACAGTGAATTAAATTTTATCATAAACAATCTGCATTATGATTCTCGTCGTTTTGATATGCAACAAGCACATATGCTGTATGCCATGTGTTCGAATGTTAAAAGATAAATTGTTCAGATATATTTGGCCAATTTTGTTCCTGTTTCTTTTTATATATTAATTCTTATTCTTGTTCTAGTTTGTTTTATTTGTATAAAAATAAGTTTATACAGTACCCTATAATATAGAATGTTACGATAAAAGAAAGTGACCAACTAATGTAGTAAAGAATAAATACAATAAAATATCAAAATACCGGTATTTGAATACCGTGAAAAAATGATCGGGATCCCGGGATCCCGGTTTTGATACCCCTAGTTTAAAGAAACGTATTACATGTATGATTATATTGCTTTGTTTTCCTAACCTAACCTGTAAAATAAACCCATCACCAAATACAAGCAAATAGCAACATCAGACGGGCCTGGCTATAACAGGAAAGTACCTGTACAATTTTAAAATAATAAAGATAAAATAAAAAAGTACAGTACCGTATTTAAGCTCACATTCCATCGGTTTGCTGTGTAGCCTGTAGCTCTGCGCAGTTATGCTGGAAAGCTTTCAAAAGCTGTAGCTATGCGCTGTGCTGAAAAGCCTTCAAAAGTTGTAGCAATATGTTGTGCTCGGCAGGAAAGCACTACAAAGCTGTAGCTATTCGTTGTGTTATACAGAAAAGCTAAAGTGTATATTTGCAAACTAAAGTAATTTTTGTGTAGTTTACATTAGAATTTAGAATCTACTATAATATAAAATCCATGTGAGTTCCTCTGCCCTTTTTCCCCCGTTTGAAATAAAACTTGTTGTAGGCCTATAATTTACATTTTTGGAACTATAAGTATAATTCAAAAGCTGCTTGTCTACGGATTAACACACGATCTAAATATGAATTTTTTCGTATTTGCTGCCAGGTACTTCATATGATAACAATCAGCTTGTCTATTAGAAGAGATGCAAACAAAGAGGAATTGTCTCATAAACTTGGAAAGAACGTAGTGAACCTGGGGGGGGGGAGGGGAAAGAATCACTCCAGACTAAAAGACCATGGATTAGCTTGCATGAGTAAGTTACAGCATGACATAAAATATTTCATACTCCAGACCAAGTGCAGAGTAGTAATGCAAGAAGTCATTCCTGGTGACTTGTGGATAATCATGAATTAAAGATTATTAAATGAACTTCAACTAAGATGAATGAAGGATTCAGATAAGTTGGCGGTGGAATTAGTCTCCTGGCCGAGATTTAAAGGAGCCAAGATCTAGACTCAACAGAATAAGTAAGAAATGAGCAAACACCGACTCAATGAGCTGATGGCATGGCTCAGTTCAGATGATTGAGCTGCTTCTAAGTGTGAAGGACATACAACAACAGGCATACAACATTGACCTAAGTATTACCATATCAATGGTGTGTAAACAGTAAATAAGTTGTTACATTTAGCTTTAAAAAATTGTAATTATCATCGATTTGAACTTGTAAAGTGCTTTTAATTATTTATAATTAATAATAGCGGTTAATGGAGCATCCGTATGTTAACCAATCAAGACAATAAGAATGACGCCAAAGCTTCCCCCTATGCACATAACACAAGCTGCTGAAAAACTTTTCTTTTAAACAGCATCAATGAAAATGCAAGGTGTCCCAAAAGTTATTACCCCTTTTGTTTTTATTATAACTTTTTTTATTTCTAATTTTATTGCAAATTTTCTTTCTCGTTGTTAAAAAGAAATTCAAAAAGTATTTATTATGGTACCCACTTATTAACTTTGGTGTATTTTCACAACAAAAAATAAATAAAAAGAAAAGCGAAATTTGGTTACAAGTTTATTTTTAACTTCAAGCATTCGAAATGAAAAGAAGGGCAAATGTTGGTACAGTTAAATTTCAACAATAAAATTGTTGCAATCTTAGTTAAGGTAGGAGAATTTTTTAAATTTGAATCTTTTCTATTACTGGTTTTAGCATGTTATTTAGGGTACAAGTTCTAAACAATTTTTTTTTCAATCATGAAAATTTGCCAATCTTTGCCTCCCCCCCCCCCCAACAGGCCAAGTTCCACATACAATTTTAACCAAATTACGTTACTTTTTTGCAAAAATGCACCAAAGTTAATAAAAAGTGACTAATAACATTTTGAGTTTCTTTTCAATGATGTGGAAATCAAAAATAATTAAAAATAAGTTAAAATAAACGCAAATGGGGTGATGACTTTTGTGACACTATGCAAATTTTCATTTGAAAAATTATAATTAACGTTTGAGACAGTATTTTAATACAATCTCAAGTTTGTCAAAAATGAATAAAAAAAATATATTTATTTTAATCATGTTTATATAACAATCTGCTTTCTATAGTAGTTTCCCTCGTCATTATAAATGGGTCTTCATCTAGTTTAATAACAATCATAGTAGTTAAACATTCTTATATTGTTACTAACCAAATAAATTCACTGTAAATCACTTAAGTAATTTCACCAATATGGAACGTTTGATAAGCCCAATCAAAAATGAAAGAGATGACCGAGGAAATAAAGAGGAAACGATGTTCAACAACAGGAACCTACCGTCAGCCAATGCACTGAAATGTGCCCACACTCCGAATCCGCTGTAGAGCAAATTACAGATAAACCCACGCAAGATCCCCAAAAATTCTTTTACAAGACTACTCCACAAGTGGAAATGACATTGGTAGCAAGGTAGAGGAGGAAAGTATTTCGAAAAACACCAGGCTGGTTGGGTTCCAGATGAACCTGAAAACATTATTAACAAAAGAGTCCTGGAACTTTTCTAACAGCCGTCGTATTCCAAAAGTCTAGGAACCATTAAGCATAGACAAAAAAAAAATATTGAAAACTTTGTACAGTACAAATACTCACATCTGTATGTGCTCAGAGAAATGGTGTTTCTATATTAATTTAATGCTTTACAAGTTACAATACATTCAGCTACAAATGCAGCAATAGTTTTATTTTTCTTATTTACAATACCGTAAGAACCACTTCATTATAGTTTTAGATATCCTGCATGCACTCTTCAAGCTGAAACGAAATTTACATTATGCTAAAGATCCTTCATAAAAATCTGTACAACAGCTGTAGTGGAAAGATGCTGGTTTTCCAATTTGAACGGTGACTCTTTGTGTACTGCATTGATGTCTCGTATCTCTTTCCATTCAATCAGAATACGCTCATATTCAAGGGCTTTATCAAAGTTACCTAACAGATTGTACACTCGAAAAAGCCCGCGGTAGTCGTATTCCAAACCACTATAGCCATCTCCAAAATGTTTCTTCGCTAGAATAAGAAATTTCAATAATCAATTAATAACCAACGTCGTTAATCACACCTGTTGAATTAGTATCGTAAAACTCTCAATTAATAATCTTATCACAGAAATTCACATTACTGTTAGAGCATGCTAAAATAAAAATAGTTAGGCTTCTATACTGTATAGATTTTATAATAGACTAGTAAGTAGCCCGTCAAAAATAACGGAAAGTTTTTTGGTGGTAAAAAAAAGGTTATGTTGTATAAGTTCAATTGGTTTAGTTGTCTAAGTGCTGCCTAGCTATCATTTGGTTTGAATCCCATAGAGAGACAAATAAAAAATTTTTTCTTCTTTACGATTTTCTCCATCTCAATGTGACAGACGAACGGACAAACAAAGCAAATTATTTTATAAATAGATACTATAATAGATAACTAGGAAAAGACAGTTCAAAAGATACACCGATGGTATTTCTATGTATTTCCAACCTGCAGAGCATGTTCGTATACTTACCAATTGCAATAGATGTCAAATACAGCTTTTCTGCAGCACTGTATCGAGCCATATCGTAATTGTACAAAGAAGCCAAGTGGCCAGCAGATAGCGCAACTTCATAATCATCAACTCCCAACAGAGCTTCCTTGATTTCAATAGCTTTCAAATGCATTTTTTCAGCTTCCTATTATAAGAAACAAAACTTAAAAATTATTACGTAAATATTTTTTGTGATGTAAACTGCACTGCCAAGAATATCATAAGGTCCTTCTTGTTTCATTGCATGGTCCTTCGAAAATATGATTTGACTCCCCAACCTCATTACTTGAGGTGGGGGAGACATCAGCAAAAAAATTAAATAAAATAAAATAAAATAAAAATTTCATAACATTTCTTAAACAACCATTTGTTTAATAAAGCTGCATAACATACACGTCAGTAGGCAGCGTTTGTTTGCTGTGCGCAATGATAATGCTGTATTTGTGGCAGTGCAAGCTATTCTGTTCACTCGTTATAGCCTACCTCATAACGCTTCATAGACTGGTAAAGCCGACCTAGGTTTCCATAATGCTTAGCTGTCTGAATGTTCATTTCACCAAAAGCATTCTGTGATAACTGAAGTGCAGACAGGTGCAAATCTTCGGCGTTGGAAAGAAGTGTTGCACCAAATCGTTTATCGTGATTATCAATTGCCATTTCTTCCAAGATGAGAGCTAGAAATCCATTAACAATATGAATGCCAACTCAACATTTACTGTACAAAGTAAGAAAATACCAAGCATCTACTTAGTGGTTTTGCCACATAGTAGATTCAAATTAAATCATTTGGAACCCAAGTTTGTACGAGTGCCCGTTTATATTTAGCATTATGGCACATAGATGAATCAATCCTCACAACTACATTTTTTGGAGTTAGTTATTCCACCCAACTCCTCAATTTAAATTGCATAACTTTACCACTGCACAGCAGGGTCAACAAAAAGTCAATAAGTTGTGTTTAACATGTGCATTTGAAAGAGACAACTAAACACTTCAGAAGCTGTAGTACATATTAAAACAGTTTCTCACCATTAAAAATTGGGTATGTCAACTTCGAAATTCAGTGAGTTACACTGCATAATTTTCATGTTCTCACCTTTTATCCTCTTGGATGATGCCAGCATCAAATGATCCTTAGGTAAAATTTGTTGCATTATTTGCAAAGCTTTTTCAGCATGATCGCTGAAAATCAACATTTTGAATTAACATTACTCGAGTTAAATTAAAAACACACAGTGTTATTAGTTTTCTGCTATATATTTAAAATTTAATAAAAATAATAGACTACTTTCTTACTGAGCATCTGCAAATTTTCCAGAACTATATTCATACACATACGATGCATATGCTAAATCTTCATGAGCAGTAGCAACATTAGGATTGTTGCCACCAAACACAGCATTTCGTATATCCAGTGCAGCCTGGAATCAAATTGAAATGAAAATGAATGCGCTCTGCAGTACTTTTATTAATTTAATACCAATATCGAATACCAACCTGGTAGACTTGAACTGAAGCTCCAGTCAGGTCAATGTTTAGTAAGTAAAATCCATAATCCAACAGAACATCAGAATATTTAAAATGATGTTGGCCAAAGTTATCCCTACAATATTCAAGTCAAACAAAACAAATTAAGAATTTTAAAATTTCACATGCTGGTATATGATAAGGTCAGAATTCTTATAGTTCTTGTGGAATTGTGTTCTAACCACCGAGTTTTA